>NC_069470.1:27543209-27573274 GCF_026875155.1 Cherax quadricarinatus
TGCGAGCTTCGTCTCGTCTACCAGGCCTACTGTTCCAGGCTGTCTTGGTGGGTGTAATTACTGGACACAGTTTACTGTGTGTCCCCTCCAGTAATTCCACCAACCCGGACAGTCTCGGCAGTAGACCAGCTGGACAAGACCAAGTTTGCACCCTGCAAAGTCACTGTGGGTGGCAACCGCTGACTCTGGGGAAGTGGGGAAGGGAGTCCACCTGAGGTGACACAAGTGGACTCCTGGAGACACTGATCCGGGGAAGGCACCGCCGACCTTAGGTAAGTGGGGAAGGGGAAACATCCGGGAGTGAACGGATGAATTCCTGGATACATGAACTTAGGGAAGGCATGAATACTAGCAGTTGAGGCTAACCCTGTGTAAGTGGGGAAGGGGAGACATCCGGCGGTAGACGGATGGATTCCTGGATTCATGAACCTGGGGAAGGCATGAATACTAGCAGTTGAGGCTGACCTTAGGTAAGTGGGGAAGGGGAGACATCCGGCGGCGGACGGATGGATTCCTGGATACATGATCCTGGGGAAGGCAAGCATACAGCTGACTTCGAGAAAGTGGGGGAGGGAGTCCACTCAGGTGATTCAAGTGGACTCCTGGAGACACTGATCCGGGGAGGGCACTGACCTAACTCTCTGACCTTAGGTAAGTGGGGAAAGGAAGACATCCGGGAGCGAACGGATGGATTCCTGGATACATGAGCTTGGGGATGGTTGTTGTTGAGGCTGATCTTAGGGATGTGAGGAAGGGGAGACATCTGAGGGCGAACGGATGGATTCCTGGATACATGAACCTGGGAAAAGCAAGAATACAGGTTGGTGAGGCTGACCTTGGGGAAGTAAGGAAGGGAAAACATCCGGCGGCGGACGGATGGATTCCTGGATGCATGAACCTGGGAAAGGCTGAGGCTGGAAGGCAGAGAGAGAGAGAGAGAGAGAGAGAGAGAGAGAGAGAGGCGAGGCTGACCTTAGGGAAGTGAGGAAGGGGAGACATCCGGGGGCCCACGGATGGATTCCTGGACACATGAACCTGGGGAAGGCGAGGGGGGGGTGTACCTTAAGAGTAACTCTGGTCAGATCACTGACAGTGATAAGGATATGTGTGAAATTCTCAATGCCTACTTCCTCTCAGTTTTCACCCAGGAAAATACTAGCGATATTCCTGAAATAATAGATTATGTAGAACAGGATGATAATAAACTATGCACGATTGCGGTAACTAGTGACATGGTCCTCAGACAAATAGAGAAACTAAAACCTAACAAACCCCAGGTCCTGATGAACTGTTTGCAAGGGTGTTATAGGAATGTAAAGAGGAACTTAGCATACCTTTGGCTAATCTTTTTAACATATCACTACGAACTGGCATAGTGCCTGACAAGTGGAAAAGGGCAAATGTAATACCTATTTACAAGGCAGGTGACAGGTCCATGGCTTCGAACTATATATATATATATGTATATATAGACCAATAAGTGGGAAAATTTATGGAATCAATAACAATTCGAAGCAATTCGTAGCCATTTTGATAGGTACAGATTGATTAATGAATCCCAACATTGTTTTACAAAGGGACGTTCCTGTCTTACGAATTTACTAACTTTTTTCACTAAGGTGTTTGAGAAGGTAGATCATGGTAATGAATGTGATATTGTGTATATGGACTTCAGTAAGGCTCTCGATAGACTTCCACACCAGAGGCTATTGAGGAAACCTAAGGCACACGGAATAGGAGAGAGTAAAAATTTATCCTTGTAGAGGCATGGCAGACAGAATAGCAGCAGAGATTGTGCATAAATGTGGAGAAATCATGACATGGGCACGATCACAAGCGGTGTTTCCTCAGGGTCAGAGTTGGTGGATCGTTGTTGTTCACAATTTACATAAACGCGTATAGATGAGGAATAAATAGCGGACAATAAGCAAATTGCTGATGACTACAAAATAGGCCGTCCAGTATCATTCTAAGAGGACGTCTAGAGCCACTCCAGTATATTTGAATAGACTGATGTCATGGTCGGAAAAGTGGCAGATGCAGTATTAAATATGACAATGCAAAGTTCTAAACGTTAGACGGTAAATACCATGCCACATATGAAACTAAATAATGTAGGTCATAATACTACTGCATTGCGAAAAAGGATATAGGATTCTGGTTATAAGTAATCTTGTAGAAATGATTCAGTAGAAACCGACATGTTTGAGAATCAACACATGTGCAACTCTTGGGATATCTTTATTGGGCAAAGAAACGTTTCGTTTTCGCCACTACAGTTGGCTTCATCAGTCCGTACGGTAGGAGAAACCTTGAAAACAGAGGATGAATGAGGGTAAATCAAGTCCCACAACCTTGAGTCGATGTGTTCAGTCCCATCAAACTTCAGTCCATCAATCTTATCAAGTTGATGGACTGACACATCGACTCAAGGTTGAGGGACTGACTTAACCTCCATTCCCCTCCTGTTCATCAAGTTTCTCCTACGTACGGACTGATGAACGACACGTGTGGCGAAACTTTGCACAATAAGATACCCAAGAGTTGCTCATGTGTCTAATTCATCAGTATAATCATTAAACAAGACAACAGTGCATTAGTGACCACTAAATCGTAAATGTCCACGATTGCAACACACCATTACCACGTGGCGGGACTAGATCCGCGATCTGATAGTCTCAAAACTCCCCCGTCGCCGTAGGTTATGTGTCTTTTAGTGCGTTATTGTTCGCAATACAGCTAACAGAATTCTTGCTTCATATCTAGAAGTATAAATAATAGAGTCCTAGGTTGTTCCTTCAACTCTATAGTATTCCATGATGCAGGTCCATGGGAGCTTATGATCAGGTGGGCGCCCAGAGCTGATCACACTGGGTCCCGAGGAGTGGGGCTGGATGGCTTGGGGCCCCATGATCGATGGGTATCAGGTGCGCGCGCGGAGACAGTCTATGTGACAGGTCAGTGGTTATGAGGCTCACTTAGAGTCTATACAGGTTGATTCGCTTTTAGGCGCTAACTAGGCTCGGATTCGGTCGGCGAGCGGCACGTTTCACAGAATGCTGAGGACAGTCGAGGATCGGCCCCAGACCCTCTGGCAGCTCTAGGGGCCCGATTCAAGAGCTGCATCTCAGTGTGGCTGTACTACCTCCGAATTCAGTTTTTATTTTTTTCTTTATAGTTTGTGTAAAGGTTAATTACCTATTATAATAACTTATAGATAGTAATTATCTAGTGTTATCAAAACTGTTGTGAGACAAATACTTGTACTCTAAACTTGCTCCTCAGCCATAACACTACTTAAATACTCAGTAAGCAATATTTCTGGAAGCCTTTTTCTCAAAACCCTGCTTCTTCCATAACTTAAGATTTGAAGTTTCTGTTCGTTTTTAAACGTTTCAAGATTAATCAATGCAACATTTAATCATCAGACTAGCCAACTAGAAAAAAAAAAAAAAATTTAATTTAATTAGGAGATATGAGTAATGAAAGTATAATGTAATTAATATGTAAGTGTAAACTATGAGTTAGTAGACGACAATCTACCTAGACATTATCACCATAGTTTGCCAGACAGTTGATGGTACAGTAAATTGCAACTTCTGTACATCACAGATCATAACACAACCACAACATCAAGAGGAAAGGATGAGGGAAGAGGATACATTGATCAGTGAATGTTTTCACGAGAAACCATACCACGGGCGTGGATTGAACCCGCGGTGGTTGTGAATGTTACTAGCGTAACACTGTGATCGTTGTGAAAGAGTTTTGTCTAGCGTACAACACTGTGGATAGTGTTGAAATGTTTTTTTATGGAACACTGTGACAGTTCTGTGGATGTTTTATTGGAACACTGTGGATGTTGTGATGTTTGTAGTGGACCACTGTGGATGTTGTGATTTTGTAGTGAACACTGTGGATGATAGTGGATGTTTTGTAGTGGAACACTGTGGATGTTGTGGATGGTTTTGACTGGAACACTTTGGATGTTTTGGATGGTAAGTACTGGAACAACATGTGGATGTTGTGGATATTTGTAGTGGGAAACACAGTGGAACTTGCACATGGCAATAATTCACAAAACTTTGTCCGTGGTTTACCGTACACTGACGGTTGAAATTGAACTCCGTTGTCATTCAAAAGCTTGAAATAAGAAAAAGGACGCAGAGACCCACTCAAAGGTCACACGAAGGTTCGCAGATAGGAAAATAAGATAAAAAAACAATTACGTATTATGAAAAACAACGAGATTAACATATCTGGTAGGTCAAACAAGAGACACTACAAGAAATAAATAAGGCAAAGGGCACTAAGAATCAGTATATTCAAATAAAAGAGAGAAATTTAAAAAACGGAATCAAGAAAATCAAACAAGACATTATGAATTAAAGTCGCATGAACTCTAGAATAAACTAAAGATCTTATCACATGTAATAAGAGAAATAATATGGACAAGACAGATCCACATTAAAAGCTGCTCAGCTTACGCTGACTGAGTAAAGTAATAAAGGACACAAGTACAAGCCATATGTGACATTTTACTGTGGCATGTTTCGCTCACAAGGTAGCTAATGTCAAGCTGTTACAAACATACATAGACCCACAGAGGATATATATAGGCGTAGAGTGAGGTTGCAATAACTAGTGTAGATAACAAATAAATTGCACATAGTAAATGAATATTAAAGCCCAATTGCAAGTTACATTGTTCTACCCATATACATATACTACTACTACTTACGCACCTGCAATCATTATATGTACACAAAAAAAACTCTACTACTACTCTCTAACGCACCTACACATATTTATATTACTACTACTACTACTCACGCGCGCCTGCAATCACACCTCACTCTATAGCTATATACTACCAGCTGTGTCCATGTACTGTTTGTAACGGCTTGAACAAAGCTCCTGGAGAGCAAACGTTGCACAATCAAAAAGAGCAAATTAGTTTGCACTTGTGTCCTTTTACTTTACATAAAGTCGGTAATTCTATCAAAATATAATACTAACTGACTGAGAGTTAGAAACAGATGATCTCAGTACTTCACACCACTTGTCTCAGGTAAAGACACAGCATATCAGTAACACTAACATAAAAAACATACAGCACAGAACACACATAAGTACAGTAACACAAAAGATCAAGAGAAAGTAACACAAGAGATCATGACAGTACAGTACCACAGAAGCATCAGTACAGTATAACACAGAAGATCATAGCAGTAACTCAAAAGACCAGTACAGTAACGTAACACAGAAGATCATTCACATGTACAGTAACATAGAATGATCGCATACAGTATAGTATTACAGAAGAGCAGTCCAGAATTGTACACAGAAATCAGTAGCAGTAATCACAGAAAATCAGTACAGTACAGTAACACAGAAGATACAATAAACAGAGAGCAAGCAAGAAATATCACAGAAGAGTACATGTACAGTAACACAGAAGAGTACAACTTAGTAACACACCGTGCATACTGTCAGGGAGGCTGAGTGGGAATAACATCACTCGATGCTACCTGTCAGGGAGAACGAGCGGGAAACACACCACCGTGGCTACTTCAGGGAGGGAGTAGTGGGAATAACACCACCGTGGCAACTGTGCAGGGAGGGAGGAATGGGAATATCATTCACAGATGGCTTACTGTCAGGGCGGGACAGAGTGGGAATAACATCACCGACGTTACTGTCAGGAACTGAGTGGGAATAAACAACCACCGTGGCTACTGGTCAGGGGAGGCAGGAGGGGAATAACATGCAACGAGTGGCATTTACTGTCAGTGAGGCTGGATGGGAATAACACCACCATGGCTACTGGTCACGAGAGTTGAGTGGGAGTAACACTCACCGATGGCTACTGTCAAGTAGGCGGGAGTAGGAAGAACTCTCACCGTGGCTACTGTCAAGGAGGCTTGTGATGGGAATAACATCACGTGGCTACTGTCAAGGAGGCTGGAGTGGGACATAACATCACCGTGGCTACTGTCAGGGAGGCTAGAGTGGGAATAACATCACCGTGGCTATCTGTCAGGGAGGCTGGAGTGGGACTAACATCACCGTTGGGCTACTGTAAGGAGGCTGGAGTGTGGAATAACTATCCCCGTGGCTACTGTCACGCGACGCTGGAGTGCGGAATGAACAGCACCGTGGCTACTGTCAGGGATGCTGGAGTGGGAATCAGACCACAATAGCTACTGTTTGAGGTCGACGCTTTTGAATCGAAATCTTGAATTATGAATGGGGGGGGGCGGGAGTAATAAATAATGATACCATAAAATTATTTGCGACCCTGTCAGCTCTCAGAGTTCGACTCAGAGTTACCAGACCTTGCACGTCTGGAGGCCAGTGGTTCGTCCTTTAAGGTCGCCTCACCCCCTCGCCTTCCCAGGTTCATGTTCATCAGGATCCATCCGTGGGACCCCCGGATTCTCCCCTTTCTCAGTTCGCCTAAGGTCCGCTCGCCTCTCTCTA
Organism: Cherax quadricarinatus; assembly: GCF_026875155.1. Lineage (NCBI taxonomy): Eukaryota > Metazoa > Arthropoda > Malacostraca > Decapoda > Parastacidae > Cherax > Cherax quadricarinatus. Next base: position 27,549,693 of record NC_069470.1, read on the forward strand.
CTCTCTCTCTCTGCCTTCCAGCCTCACCTTCCCCAGTTTCATGTGATACCCAGGAATCCATCGTTCGCTCCCTGATGTCTCCGCCTCCCCACTTTACCCAAGGTCCAGCCTCAACCACTACCTTCCCCAAGTTTCCATGAATCCAGGAATCCATCTCATTCGCTCCCCGATGTTCTTCCCCTTCCCCACTTACCCAAGGTCTGGCGCCGCCTTCCCCTATAGTGTCCTCCTGGAGCTCTGCTATGTGTCACCTGCAGTGGACTCCTTCCCCACTTCCTCATAGTCCGCGTATTCTTGCTTTCCTAGGATCATGCATCCAGGAATCCATCCGTCTACCGCCGGTGTCTCCCCTTCCCCACTTACCCAAGGTCAGCCTCAAGTTTTTTGTGCTTCATGTATTCATGTCCCTCCCAGGTTCATTATCAGGAATCCATCCGCGCGCACCGGATGTCTCCGCCTTCCACACTACACAAGTCAGCCCTCAACTGCATGGTATTCTATGGCCTATCCCCAGGTTCATGTATCCAGGAAACCATCCGCTCGCCTTCCGGATGTCTCCCCCTTCGCCCCTTACACAAAGGACAGCCTCAACTGCATGTATTCTGCCTACCCCAGGTTCATGTATCCAGTGTAATCCACCGCTCGCTCCGAATGTCCTCCCCTACCCCACTTACACAAGGTCAGCCTCAACCACAAACCTTCCCCAAGTTATGAATCCAGAATCCATCCGCTCGCTCACCGGATGTCCCTTCCTTTTTCCCAGCTTACCTAATGTCGGCGGTGCCTATCCCCGGATCAGTGTCTCCAGAGTTACTTGTGTCCCCTGAGTGGACTCCCTTCCCCACTTCCTCAATTCGCTGTATTTTACTTGCTTCACTTAGGAGACATGTATCCAGGAATCCCATCCGTCTACCGCCGGGATTCTCCCCTTCCCCACTTACCCAAGGTCAGCCTCACACTGCATGTAATTCATGCCTTCCCCAGGTTCACGTATCCAGGAATCCATCCGCTCGCCTCCCGGACAGTCTCCCTTCACCCACTAGCTACACTAAGGTCAGCCTCATCCACAACCTTCCCCAAGATTTATGAATCCAGTGAATCCATCCGCCGCTATCCGATGTCTCCGTCGCCCACATACCTAAGGTCGGCGGTGCCTCCCCGACTCAGTGTCCTCCAGGAGTCTCACTTGTGTCCCCTGAGTGACTCCCTTCCCCACTTCCCCAGAGTCACGTGAGCCTTCCCGCGGACAGTTGTCCCTCCAGAGTCCGACACTATGTCTCCTCTAGGTGGACTCCCTCCCCACTTCCCCAGAGTCAGCGTTTGCCACCTCTCATGTGAACCTCGCTTCATGGAAACTTGGTCTTGTCTAGCTGTCTACGGTAGAGACTGTCCATGTGGTGGGAAGTTACTGGAGGTGACAACACATCAGAATAACAGCTGTCCTAGTAATTACACCCACCATAGTAGCAGCCCTGCGAACCGTAGTCAGCCTAGACGCCACTCAAGCGGCCTCACAGTATCCGCACCGTCCGAGAGCATAGTATTAACGGTAAATTTTTGGAAATACCTTTTATATTACACTATGAGATTTAGTCTAAAGTACGAGCACATTTTCTTGCTTATTTATCAGTTAAAAGTATTTGTACTTTGTTTTTTATTTCTACTGTAGATTGAATGTCCAAGTAGTTGGCGATAAAATCTTTTTCCTACACTCCATGCAATCTAATTTGTCATTCTCGTATTAAATATTTGCACTGTTATCAATTTTATTTAATTTACATGGTGTTTTCCATATGCAGCATTGAAAGACTAACAATCTATTATTATATATAATTCAAAAAGAGCGCTAAGCCCACAAGGACTATACATGTAAAGACTGAACAAGCGCGACAACTACCACATATATCATGTATTTTTACGTACATTTATACGTTAGTTTACGGTATTTTGACGACACTCTCGCACACGGCTGTTTATAGCCATATAACAAAGTACAATTAGCAGGAACCGTAAAAAGTAAAGATTATCTCACAAAACTATTTTTATTAATAAAATCGGAACCTTCACAACCTTAAGCCTCCACGTTCTATCTAACCTACCTCAACAGATTGCTTCAATATGCAGGAAAACTACATCAGGACTAAAAGCTTTAAAGATCGCGCCACAGAAGATTGAATGATGCTTATCCTCAATTCCTCTACATGTAAGTCAAGAACTAATGCTTAACGCCGCCCTGGAATAGTAGGCTTTTCCAATCAATGAAGAAAGAAAGACGAGTCCAGGCGGTTTTGTGGTTAAGAACCCTCACCAGTATTCAAGGGTTAGGTTAGGTAAGGTTCGTCAGTAAACAGAAACAAGTGTTTCCGCTGACGCGGGTCTACGATGATGATCCCGCTGTGGAGCTTTTGGTCGTTTTCATCTGACCGAGGCCTTCCGCTGGCTTACCGGTCCACCCCCTTTAACTATTATGGTAGTGTCTGGGAAAAATAATGTAATAATGTCTAAGCTAAATTCTAAACCATTTTGAGAGCATGACTTGTGGCACGCTAGCTTATCCATTGCCATTAAATAAACCAACGTTTTAGTAGCGATACACAGTAAAATTTCAAATCGAGAGAGTAGCCATTTACTACAGTTGTCACACAGTAAGTGAAATTTGGAACATTGGGATTTGGGGCATTCTTTTAGCATATAGGTCTACGCATATAGTCCCAAGAATCTTGCCCGGATACAACACATCAGCACTGAATAATTTAGAAACGCACGAAATAAGGTTTCCTCAAGCAATAAACTGGAAAATTTGAAAAACTAAATATTAAATCTTTGACGACTGTTTTCCGATCTTGAGTCTGCCCTTCCGATAGAACTTGCGCGAAACTAGGTCGGAGTGGGCACACGCTAACCAAAAAGTTCAGCTTCTCGCATAACCGCGTAATCCTCTAAACTAAAAAATCTAGCTTCAGGCTAGACTCTTCTAACCGCTAACGTTTTTAGACACAGCAATGTGCATGACAGTACTTTGTTAGTGTCAAGTAAAGATACTCACGATATGCAGGCTAAAGAAATCTAACACATCTAGGAAATCTGAACTCCTGAAGCAATATGGTGCGGATGCAGCGACTGTTACAGTGATAAAAATGTGTTGGCAATTTGATCGTGAAAATTATTCTTGGGGTGATATGCATACTTAGTGTGGGAGACACTGTTGTGAAGGTACACGTGGGAAAGTCCTGCAGTGCTTGAACGCGTAAATGAATAATGTGGAAGCTTTACCTCACCTCATCGAAACAAACCACAGGCCCAAGCATGTCAGTCTATACGAGCGAAGAACAGTAAAGTAATGCAGAAAAACGGTACGGCAACACGCAAGGTAATGCAAAATGGATACTCCCTGTGACACCATTAACGCATATGTATTAATTTATCCTACTTACAAACAGGTGTAGTGTCTCATAAGTTGCAAGATGGTCAAGATCGTAATTCCTATTTTTAGAAACAGCGTGGAGTACAAGTCTACCGTCAAATTGACCAGCCATATCAGCATGACCTCAATTGGTAGAGCAATATAAACTATTCAATTTATAGCTGATGATTATAAGACGCCATCTCGATAAGCATAGCTAGTTTAATCTATGCGACAATACCACAGCAGTGGATTCACAAGAGGTCCGAGATCTTGCTTCTAACTAATTTTATCTAACTTTCTTCGCTTAAGTAAAACGCTTTTGAGCTGTTGACCACGATTAAAGAATTTGATATTAGTTACTTAGATTTTCTAGTACAGGCTTTTGATAGAGTCCGCACTCAAGACTGTTAAAAGAAAGTGCAGCTCATGGCGTTTTTTATAGCTTTGGGGAAAAGTGCTACTCGTGATCGAGTCCATGGCTCATTGACAGTGAATCCACAGTGTCCATAACTATAGGGTACTAAATCCGTCATGAGTGCATCTGGGTAACAAGTGGCATCTCCACAAGGGATCAGTCCTTGGGCCCGTTGTTGTATAAAATTATAGTACAATGAGTTTTGATGAGGAATTACTAAAGATAATCGAATGAGCCAAATTCGCCGAGACACAAAGAGCGATAGGTAGGTATTAACGATTCAGAACGTAGATGTTATGGAACTTCAGGAGGATTTAAACATACTCTATTCTTGGTCAGAAACAGTGGCAGATGCAGATACATGTAGATAACATGCAAGGTCTCTGAAGCTTGGCAGTGCCCATAGACCCTAGTACTTACGACAGTTTAACATGGATGAGAACATAGCCAAAACGATTGCGAGATAGGAACTATGTATGTTATGTGAGCAGAACCTTACTACCAACGACATGCAATGTCCTAAGGCATACGTAATAAGGCAATAGCTTACTGGATTTATATCAAGAATTGTAAGCAACAGAAGTCCTGAGGGTCATACTGCGCTTTATATCAGACATTAGTAAGGACCTCACGCTAGATATCGGCATCTCATTTCTGGTCTCCATATTAACCAGAATGACATAAAATTCGATTAGAAACACATTCAGCGTAGGATGACTACATAAATACATAGCATTAGAAAATCTTCCTTACTGAAGAAAGATTGGAAGACTTTAAGTGAGCCATTCATCTTGTTAGACTGAAGAATTAGATGAGACGTGTCGAAGTGTAAAGTGGAAGATAGGTATTACTATAAAGGGTGAGTCAAAAATAAGGTCTGAGGATGGTCTACTCCAAGAGAGAACCCCCTGTAATGGATTTAAATAGATCACAGTTCAGTATATTATTAAAGGACATAGAACAGTATTGGTTTGGAAATAGGGTCAGTAATGAGCGTAACAGTCTATCCACAGTTGGGTCTATTGAGGCTAGGGACATGGGAGTTTCAAATTTAGGTTGGATAATACATGATTGGGAGGGGTAGGATTTGACAGTGGGACTTTCACATCAGAGCTTTCGTTTCTTGGATGGCATTGAAAGATTGTGGGTTCGGCCAAATGGTTTTCGTTAGTGGGAAGAATTGGTAAAAGACCCTGCCCATAAGTAGAGGGCCAACATAGGCCTACCTGCAGTGTTCCTACCCTTCTTATGTTCTATCGTATAACAGTGGATTAACTTAAGCTACACAGAAAATTACTACTGTCAATCATGCAAGGACTGCAATACAACACATCAAATATCAGTGTTTGAGTATTGCCTGTTGATTATACCAAGGAAATAATATGTCCAAGATTGTGATTCGATTCTGAGTGACGAAAACACAAAATATAAATAAGAGAAGAACAGTCAAGAAAAGTAACTCTCAAAATAACAGATCAGCAACTAACACAAAACTGTAACGTACAGTAACACACAAAGAACAAATGACTGTACATGTCACATTACCGCAATAAGATACGTAACATACGGCAGAACAGTACAGCAGTCACATAAATATGCACACAAGAACATACAAGAACAATAGCAATAATCTAAGGGAAGAGTAACGCAAGATCACAGTAATATTGAACGACATTAAGACTAAAGTTTGTCTACTGGCCTAGCTTGACAACATCAACATGCAACCAATGCACTTTCCGTCGATAGGTGACTACACCCAGTTATGTACATCTTTTTTCTTCATTTTTATACTTTCGTGGATTGTGAAGTATGTTTCTTCTCCATATATAAACTAGTTGAGAGAACGCTGAAGACGGAAAAATTAAAATTATGTAATAATTCACAGAATGATCATTCATTTGGACTATATCCATCAGCAAGTACTCTCCAACTGTGAGCAATTCCTTATGGATCATCATATTTATTCATTAAAGGAATACTAGAAAATGACTGATGTAAGCAGCATTCATACCAATCCCGATTAATTCAGAAATTCTATTAAAAAATATACGCTAGATGAATTTTAAATAGCTAAACTGATAAATCACATAACACCCCTACACCGTGCACAAAAACACTGGCAATAACTCACAGTCATTACTCTAAACACAAATCAGTCACTGCAAATCTGACAAAACCCGCAACAACCATAGATCATAACTATTGTTAGTCCGGTAGGAGTAAGTTTATCTCGAATTTTTAATAGACTGGTGAACCCAGCAGGTCCCTCATACTTACACAGCCTAATATACTATAGATCAGGATACATCTTATAAGGAGAGGTGTGGTCTCACTGATTCTGTGGTGAGAAAGTAGCACAATTTCAAGAGAATGGTTGTCACACATGTGAGTGACACAGGGTTGGATAATAAGTATTATCACGTGTGCTGGTGCCAATTGTGTTTATATAAATCTAGAGGTCTGGTCCTTCAGATCGGGTGGACCATGGCGGGGGCGTTGCCCCGAAATTCAGTCCAGTATATTTATCCACAGTGGAATGAGAGACTGTTGGTGTGAATGGTGTGTGTGTGGTGTGTGTGTTTGTGCGTGTGTGTGTGTAGTGCGTGTGTGTGATTAGTGTGTATATCAATATAGTGATATATATATATAGTATAGAAATCTACTATATAGTATATATATATATATATATACTACAGCACGACACACAGCGGGGGGATCACACACACACTATATATAAATAATATATATATATATACATCTATATACTATATATATACTATATATCTATAGATATAGTAGTATATACACAAATATATTTAATTAGTACGTTTACAATAATTTAGATACTAAACAAGTATTCATGTTTATGTTTTTTTTATCTGTAAATGTATTTTGACCTATTTAATAAATGTTCACATAGAATATAAAAATAGAGACTGGTGGGTAGGAGAAGAAAATCTATTCAAAACAGCTCCATGGAGAAACCTTGAGTTTTCCCTGAGGTACGTTTTATGTGTCTTCTCTAGAGGATGAGGGTCACCATTCCAGCTAGAAAGGTGGAACTATCCCTATATTTTATATAAATATATGAGTACATATATACTGTATATATATATATATATATATATGCGTTATAATATATAAATATATATATATGCTACTGTATTATATAATATATACTGTCGTGCCAAATAGGCAGAAACATGTCGATCGTTGGTCTTAAATAGCAACCTACACTCTTGGCCTTAGTAAGACAGTGCAAAACTTTGAGAGATGCAATAATCTCGCCAAATCATTCTAAGCCTAAGGGGAAAAAAAAATATATTTGATTGTGGTTGGCACAATGTATCAAAGATGAGAATTCCTCCAGCCCCCTAGAGGCTGTGACGTGAACCAAGTTATGCAGCAAGCCGAGGGATGGTCCCCCTCTGTATGGCGACGCTGAGGCAGCTGGAAACATGAATAGTGGACTGCCCTTGGTCGCCTGGTGGTGTCGATGAGTCTGGAACCCAATTCCTTTAAGAAACGAGTGGCATTTTTGATCCCCATGATCCCACAGGTCGGTCCGATCCCACTGGGGACAAATTGAAACTGTTTGGCTAATGTCCCCTGTACTTGCTGACTTGTACTCCTGCCTGTAGGTCAGCAGCTCCTCCCTGTCGCCCCACACTGTATGGATATAGAGAGCTTCAGCCAGTGTAGGACACACAGGTAAAGGTCCCATGCTAGGGGGTGGAGCAGGGGGAGGGCGAGGATATCTGCCATACTTCCAAGATAGATGCGATCCCGTCAGGGCGGTATTGCTGGATTGTGGGTTATTGTATTTGCTCAATGTAGACGTGGCTCCCTCTAGGCAGGGCATCCACGCTGTAGCAGGGATTGCTCTTAGAATGCTGCGTGATCCGTTGACCTCATTGTGATCTTGCATGCCAGCCCTTTGTTTGGAACAGTTGAGACCATGTAGACCGTAATTGGTCTGCTTGTCAGCTTCAGCCGCACAACTACCATATATTCTGTGTGAATTGGGGGCAGCAAAGGCGACAGAGCTCTACTGACAATACGGAGGTCTTAGGGTCGAGTCAGCGTTCTCCCATTGCCGATATGGGATTACTGTTTGGAGGTTAAAGTACACTCGCGAGTGAGGTGACACTCACAGTCTGGAGACGGAGTCAATCTCTCTCAATGATCTGATGTATGCAGGCCCTGAGCAAGATTGGCGTAAGCACCTTTTGCAGCAACTGGGCTATCCCAGCCTTACACTGTTTGCTGCTGCCATAAATACATGGACCTAGAGTCTGCACTAGGGTTTGTGCTGGAGCATCAAGTAGGTCTCCCATTCGGTGGATGGCAACTGACAATAGCTAGGGTCTCTATTCCTGCGAGTCATCTGAGGGGTCAGGAAGAATTTGGTCTTATCAACTCGTATTGATGCAATGGAAGAGGATCGGCAAAGCCCCCTGGTCGAGCCAATGCTGGGAGGATCTGCGTACGTCCATGATGGCCCTACCAAGCCTGACCGGAAAGTGCGAGCATTGCCAACCACCTGTCCATCGTCAAGGGAAAGATTCAATATTACACTCTCTATCTGGCCTTCAGGAGAGAGTCATATTCCTTGAGTATTTCGGACTGCTGAAGGCTGGGGAGCTCATCAGAAAATAGGTCAAGTTTTGGGGTTGACATGAGCACCATGGTGAGAGAGGTAGAAAGGCATCGTGTTTGTACATGTCTTTTCATCCTGCTTTCAAAGAAATCGTCCGGAGTCTGTCAGACTATTTTTATCCTAGGATCAGATCGTCTGCACTTAGACCTCAAATAGATGAGACACCGAGGAGAGTGCTATTGGCCGATCAATGGCTACGTGCTCCTGGGTAAAATGGTACTAATCATCTGGATATCACACTGATTGATTGGTAGAATACAATTCATACCACTATTTAGTGAGTTATAAAGAAAGTCGCTCAGTCTTTCTCCCATGTCCCTTTAATTTACTGATGTCCACCTGGAGAGATAACTGTTGTGCCAGCTAGGGTACCGTCTCCAGGAACCAGATATTGAGACTGCGCTGGAGAGAGGCATGGGGTGTGCACATCTCAGTGACCCTTCCTTGACTGACGCAAACAAAGTAGAAAAGGGGGCGAGAGGGTCCCTGTTGCCACGTCCCTGCACACGAGTCCAATTTCATGGTCCCCAAACATAATAGTTTTGGCGGAATCACACCTATACACATTCTATGAAGGGATAAAGGGAAGGGAAGTTTCTATAAGACTGCATTGGGAGCAGCATCCCTTCTGACTGCAGTTGAAAGGCATTGCAGTCCAATTTGACCATGGCTTTTTCATACGACATGTTTTTGAAGTATATAACCGTGCTGCGTGGCACCTGCATACCACAGTCCCCCTGTTTGAACGCCTGAACAAAACAGAAAAAAACCAAAAAAAAGAAAAAAACTAAAACCCCTCGAGCTGAGTGGTTTCAGCATTGCAGCAGCCTTCTTGACATCACCCTTCATTCTACGTAGCAGCCTACAGCGACTAGGGCGTCCGAAGAGGCTGATATCCGCACTGCAATGGGCCTATGCCGCCCATCCTTTTTCCGGAGGGCACACCAATGAGTGCACCAAAGAAAAAGGGTCTTATGGCCCATGGGACACCGCCAGCCTAGGCACAAGGATGAAAATCTTGGTGATAGCAGACAGTCAGCTCGTCATCTGAAACCTCGCGGACCACTGATGCTGATTGAGTACTCTTGTTTTAACGTGTTGAGGCCTAAACCGGTGGAAACCCCTCTGAACGGCCTGAGGCAAATGACATCAGCAGCTTCTAATACACATCAGCCATACCTGTGATAGAGTTAGTATGTTTCTTCGGCCAAGCATGCAATGTCAGGGAGGTCAATGTGGTACCTGGGGCCCTGGGGATGTTTCGTCCTCCAGACCATGCGCCGTCAGACGTCCGTTGAGAGCGATGGCTTATGTCCTCACTGGAAAAGTCTCAAGCCTGCACGGGGGGGGGGGGGGGGGGGGGGGGGGGGGGGGGGGGGGGGGGGGGGGGGCTTCCCACACACGCAATAGTAATGGACGCCTCTTCTATTTGATATGCTAATTTGGGCTGCTGATTTTACTGAGGTATTGGGTGTCGCTAGTTGTTGTCACTTTGCCACGAGCGGGTGTTTTGTCGCCCTAGGGGGAGGACTTCGGACGGTAGGTGTCTACCATTGAATGCATTTATTGCCCTAATAACGATGTGTTGCTAGTGACGTTGTCACACTCCCATTGGTGGACGACAGCCTAGACCACAGGCATTGCCAACAAGCATCGCAAGTTATGCCAGGATCTGTTTGTTTGCAAGGAAAGCATCGGTTGACTTCTTCTCAGAAGGTCAGTGAATAGTGGCTAAGGCAGCTTGAAGGGCGAGCTGACTTACTGGTGATGTACACGTCATGAGTCCTGGTTGATGTTAAATTGATTGCAGTATTTGAGCTCCTCTATTAGAGGCTGAAGTCACGTAGCTGACGCAGCCCTGTCTGCTGGGGAGGCTGTTGGTTGTATCTCATATGTGTAGCTCTATCCTGGAGCCTAGGTCATCTATTGTCGTGCACGGATTGTTGCCATATGTGGGATTGAGTGCAGCATTCCCTGTGGCAACCGCGGCAATATGCCCTCGTGAACACAGCAATGGCTCTGACGCGAAGATTCGCTGGCAAGCCCGCGACTACTTGTGCGCGATATGCTAGAAATCCGTGGGTGAAGGGCAGCCAGCTTGTGGGGTGACGGTGAAGGGCACGCATGGATGCAGGTGATGAGCGGTAGGGGGAGTACGAGCGCGTACACTTGTAATTGGTGCGGGCACTAACGCACACCCTTGTACAGGAAGTCATTGAGGCCTAGGCTGTCATGAGTGGAGAGGGATTCTGCGGATGGGGGGAGGGCGGAGGGAGGCCCTGTGTGTAGATACGCTCCAGACTCACAATCACTGACTAACATTGCTAATTGTTATACACACATTGCACACTGTTTCCTATTTAAAAAAACAACCTCTCGGCACAATTTTGGGGAAGGCGAGGGGGGGGTGTAACCGTTAAGAGTAAACTACTTGTCATCACTGACAGTGCATAAGTGATATGTGTGAAATTCTCAATGCCCTACTTCCTCTCTCCTCTCACGTTTTCCACTCTGCGGAAAATACAGACGATATTTCCTTGAAATAATAGAATTATGTAGGACAAGGAATTGATAATAAACTATGCAGCGATTGCGTAACTAGTTGACATGGTCCCTCAGACATATAGAGAAACTAAAACCAAACAAACCCCCAGTCCTGATGACTGTTTGCAAGGGTGTTATAGGAATGTAAAAGAAGGGAACTTAGCATAACCTTTGGCTAATTCTTTATAACATATCACTAGGGGGTGACAATCTATACGGCACAGTGCCTGACAAGTGGAAAAGGGCAAATGTAATAACCTCTTTACAAGGCAGGTAGACAGTGTCCATGGCTTCGACCTATATAGCATATATAGGTAGAGAATAGACGCAATAAGTGGGAAAATTTATGGAACAATACAAATGTCTGAAGGCATTCGTACAGACCATTTAGGATAGGTACAGATTCGATTCATGAATCCCAACATTGGTTTAACAAAGGGACGTTCCTGTTCTTACGTCTTGCAGCCGGAATTTACTAACTATTTTCACTAAGGTGTTTGAGAAGGTAGATCAGGTAATGAGAATGTGATATTGTGTATATGGACTTCAGTAAGGCTCTCGATAGACTTCACACACCAGAGGCTATTGAGGAAACCTAAGGCACACGGAATAGGAGAGAGTAAAAATTTATCCTTGTAGAGGCATGGCAGACAGAATAGCAGCAGAGATTGTGCATAAATGTGGAGAAATCATGACATGGGCACGATCACAAGCGGTGTTTCCTCAGGGTCAGAGTTGGTGGATCGTTGTTGTTCACAATTTACATAAACGCGTATAGATGAGGAATAAATAGCGGACAATAAGCAAATTGCTGATGACTACAAAATAGGCCGTCCAGTATCATTCTAAGAGGACGTCTAGAGCCACTCCAGTATATTTGAATAGACTGATGTCATGGTCGGAAAAGTGGCAGATGCAGTATTAAATATGACAATGCAAAGTTCTAAACGTTAGACGGTAAATACCATGCCACATATGAAACTAAATAATGTAGGTCATAATACTACTGCATTGCGAAAAAGGATATAGGATTCTGGTTATAAGTAATCTTGTAGAAATGATTCAGTAGAAACCGACATGTTTGAGAATCAACACATGTGCAACTCTTGGGATATCTTTATTGGGCAAAGAAACGTTTCGTTTTCGCCACTACAGTTGGCTTCATCAGTCCGTACGGTAGGAGAAACCTTGAAAACAGAGGATGAATGAGGGTAAATCAAGTCCCACAACCTTGAGTCGATGTGTTCAGTCCCATCAAACTTCAGTCCATCAATCTTATCAAGTTGATGGACTGACACATCGACTCAAGGTTGAGGGACTGACTTAACCTCCATTCCCCTCCTGTTCATCAAGTTTCTCCTACGTACGGACTGATGAACGACACGTGTGGCGAAACTTTGCACAATAAGATACCCAAGAGTTGCTCATGTGTCTAATTCATCAGTATAATCATTAAACAAGACAACAGTGCATTAGTGACCACTAAATCGTAAATGTCCACGATTGCAACACACCATTACCACGTGGCGGGACTAGATCCGCGATCTGATAGTCTCAAAACTCCCCCGTCGCCGTAGGTTATGTGTCTTTTAGTGCGTTATTGTTCGCAATACAGCTAACAGAATTCTTGCTTCATATCTAGAAGTATAAATAATAGAGTCCTAGGTTGTTCCTTCAACTCTATAGTATTCCATGATGCAGGTCCATGGGAGCTTATGATCAGGTGGGCGCCCAGAGCTGATCACACTGGGTCCCGAGGAGTGGGGCTGGATGGCTTGGGGCCCCATGATCGATGGGTATCAGGTGCGCGCGCGGAGACAGTCTATGTGACAGGTCAGTGGTTATGAGGCTCACTTAGAGTCTATACAGGTTGATTCGCTTTTAGGCGCTAACTAGGCTCGGATTCGGTCGGCGAGCGGCACGTTTCACAGAATGCTGAGGACAGTCGAGGATCGGCCCCAGACCCTCTGGCAGCTCTAGGGGCCCGATTCAAGAGCTGCATCTCAGTGTGGCTGTACTACCTCCGAATTCAGTTTTTATTTTTTTCTTTATAGTTTGTGTAAAGGTTAATTACCTATTATAATAACTTATAGATAGTAATTATCTAGTGTTATCAAAACTGTTGTGAGACAAATACTTGTACTCTAAACTTGCTCCTCAGCCATAACACTACTTAAATACTCAGTAAGCAATATTTCTGGAAGCCTTTTTCTCAAAACCCTGCTTCTTCCATAACTTAAGATTTGAAGTTTCTGTTCGTTTTTAAACGTTTCAAGATTAATCAATGCAACATTTAATCATCAGACTAGCCAACTAGAAAAAAAAAAAAAAATTTAATTTAATTAGGAGATATGAGTAATGAAAGTATAATGTAATTAATATGTAAGTGTAAACTATGAGTTAGTAGACGACAATCTACCTAGACATTATCACCATAGTTTGCCAGACAGTTGATGGTACAGTAAATTGCAACTTCTGTACATCACAGATCATAACACAACCACAACATCAAGAGGAAAGGATGAGGGAAGAGGATACATTGATCAGTGAATGTTTTCACGAGAAACCATACCACGGGCGTGGATTGAACCCGCGGTGGTTGTGAATGTTACTAGCGTAACACTGTGATCGTTGTGAAAGAGTTTTGTCTAGCGTACAACACTGTGGATAGTGTTGAAATGTTTTTTTATGGAACACTGTGACAGTTCTGTGGATGTTTTATTGGAACACTGTGGATGTTGTGATGTTTGTAGTGGACCACTGTGGATGTTGTGATTTTGTAGTGAACACTGTGGATGATAGTGGATGTTTTGTAGTGGAACACTGTGGATGTTGTGGATGGTTTTGACTGGAACACTTTGGATGTTTTGGATGGTAAGTACTGGAACAACATGTGGATGTTGTGGATATTTGTAGTGGGAAACACAGTGGAACTTGCACATGGCAATAATTCACAAAACTTTGTCCGTGGTTTACCGTACACTGACGGTTGAAATTGAACTCCGTTGTCATTCAAAAGCTTGAAATAAGAAAAAGGACGCAGAGACCCACTCAAAGGTCACACGAAGGTTCGCAGATAGGAAAATAAGATAAAAAAACAATTACGTATTATGAAAAACAACGAGATTAACATATCTGGTAGGTCAAACAAGAGACACTACAAGAAATAAATAAGGCAAAGGGCACTAAGAATCAGTATATTCAAATAAAAGAGAGAAATTTAAAAAACGGAATCAAGAAAATCAAACAAGACATTATGAATTAAAGTCGCATGAACTCTAGAATAAACTAAAGATCTTATCACATGTAATAAGAGAAATAATATGGACAAGACAGATCCACATTAAAAGCTGCTCAGCTTACGCTGACTGAGTAAAGTAATAAAGGACACAAGTACAAGCCATATGTGACATTTTACTGTGGCATGTTTCGCTCACAAGGTAGCTAATGTCAAGCTGTTACAAACATACATAGACCCACAGAGGATATATATAGGCGTAGAGTGAGGTTGCAATAACTAGTGTAGATAACAAATAAATTGCACATAGTAAATGAATATTAAAGCCCAATTGCAAGTTACATTGTTCTACCCATATACATATACTACTACTACTTACGCACCTGCAATCATTATATGTACACAAAAAAAACTCTACTACTACTCTCTAACGCACCTACACATATTTATATTACTACTACTACTACTCACGCGCGCCTGCAATCACACCTCACTCTATAGCTATATACTACCAGCTGTGTCCATGTACTGTTTGTAACGGCTTGAACAAAGCTCCTGGAGAGCAAACGTTGCACAATCAAAAAGAGCAAATTAGTTTGCACTTGTGTCCTTTTACTTTACATAAAGTCGGTAATTCTATCAAAATATAATACTAACTGACTGAGAGTTAGAAACAGATGATCTCAGTACTTCACACCACTTGTCTCAGGTAAAGACACAGCATATCAGTAACACTAACATAAAAAACATACAGCACAGAACACACATAAGTACAGTAACACAAAAGATCAAGAGAAAGTAACACAAGAGATCATGACAGTACAGTACCACAGAAGCATCAGTACAGTATAACACAGAAGATCATAGCAGTAACTCAAAAGACCAGTACAGTAACGTAACACAGAAGATCATTCACATGTACAGTAACATAGAATGATCGCATACAGTATAGTATTACAGAAGAGCAGTCCAGAATTGTACACAGAAATCAGTAGCAGTAATCACAGAAAATCAGTACAGTACAGTAACACAGAAGATACAATAAACAGAGAGCAAGCAAGAAATATCACAGAAGAGTACATGTACAGTAACACAGAAGAGTACAACTTAGTAACACACCGTGCATACTGTCAGGGAGGCTGAGTGGGAATAACATCACTCGATGCTACCTGTCAGGGAGAACGAGCGGGAAACACACCACCGTGGCTACTTCAGGGAGGGAGTAGTGGGAATAACACCACCGTGGCAACTGTGCAGGGAGGGAGGAATGGGAATATCATTCACAGATGGCTTACTGTCAGGGCGGGACAGAGTGGGAATAACATCACCGACGTTACTGTCAGGAACTGAGTGGGAATAAACAACCACCGTGGCTACTGGTCAGGGGAGGCAGGAGGGGAATAACATGCAACGAGTGGCATTTACTGTCAGTGAGGCTGGATGGGAATAACACCACCATGGCTACTGGTCACGAGAGTTGAGTGGGAGTAACACTCACCGATGGCTACTGTCAAGTAGGCGGGAGTAGGAAGAACTCTCACCGTGGCTACTGTCAAGGAGGCTTGTGATGGGAATAACATCACGTGGCTACTGTCAAGGAGGCTGGAGTGGGACATAACATCACCGTGGCTACTGTCAGGGAGGCTAGAGTGGGAATAACATCACCGTGGCTATCTGTCAGGGAGGCTGGAGTGGGACTAACATCACCGTTGGGCTACTGTAAGGAGGCTGGAGTGTGGAATAACTATCCCCGTGGCTACTGTCACGCGACGCTGGAGTGCGGAATGAACAGCACCGTGGCTACTGTCAGGGATGCTGGAGTGGGAATCAGACCACAATAGCTACTGTTTGAGGTCGACGCTTTTGAATCGAAATCTTGAATTATGAATGGGGGGGGGCGGGAGTAATAAATAATGATACCATAAAATTATTTGCGACCCTGTCAGCTCTCAGAGTTCGACTCAGAGTTACCAGACCTTGCACGTCTGGAGGCCAGTGGTTCGTCCTTTAAGGTCGCCTCACCCCCTCGCCTTCCCAGGTTCATGTTCATCAGGATCCATCCGTGGGACCCCCGGATTCTCCCCTTTCTCAGTTCGCCTAAGGTCCGCTCGCCTCTCTCTACTCTCTCTCTCTGCCTTCCAGCCTCACCTTCCCCAGTTTCATGTGATACCCAGGAATCCATCGTTCGCTCCCTGATGTCTCCGCCTCCCCACTTTACCCAAGGTCCAGCCTCAACCACTACCTTCCCCAAGTTTCCATGAATCCAGGAATCCATCTCATTCGCTCCCCGATGTTCTTCCCCTTCCCCACTTACCCAAGGTCTGGCGCCGCCTTCCCCTATAGTGTCCTCCTGGAGCTCTGCTATGTGTCACCTGCAGTGGACTCCTTCCCCACTTCCTCATAGTCCGCGTATTCTTGCTTTCCTAGGATCATGCATCCAGGAATCCATCCGTCTACCGCCGGTGTCTCCCCTTCCCCACTTACCCAAGGTCAGCCTCAAGTTTTTTGTGCTTCATGTATTCATGTCCCTCCCAGGTTCATTATCAGGAATCCATCCGCGCGCACCGGATGTCTCCGCCTTCCACACTACACAAGTCAGCCCTCAACTGCATGGTATTCTATGGCCTATCCCCAGGTTCATGTATCCAGGAAACCATCCGCTCGCCTTCCGGATGTCTCCCCCTTCGCCCCTTACACAAAGGACAGCCTCAACTGCATGTATTCTGCCTACCCCAGGTTCATGTATCCAGTGTAATCCACCGCTCGCTCCGAATGTCCTCCCCTACCCCACTTACACAAGGTCAGCCTCAACCACAAACCTTCCCCAAGTTATGAATCCAGAATCCATCCGCTCGCTCACCGGATGTCCCTTCCTTTTTCCCAGCTTACCTAATGTCGGCGGTGCCTATCCCCGGATCAGTGTCTCCAGAGTTACTTGTGTCCCCTGAGTGGACTCCCTTCCCCACTTCCTCAATTCGCTGTATTTTACTTGCTTCACTTAGGAGACATGTATCCAGGAATCCCATCCGTCTACCGCCGGGATTCTCCCCTTCCCCACTTACCCAAGGTCAGCCTCACACTGCATGTAATTCATGCCTTCCCCAGGTTCACGTATCCAGGAATCCATCCGCTCGCCTCCCGGACAGTCTCCCTTCACCCACTAGCTACACTAAGGTCAGCCTCATCCACAACCTTCCCCAAGATTTATGAATCCAGTGAATCCATCCGCCGCTATCCGATGTCTCCGTCGCCCACATACCTAAGGTCGGCGGTGCCTCCCCGACTCAGTGTCCTCCAGGAGTCTCACTTGTGTCCCCTGAGTGACTCCCTTCCCCACTTCCCCAGAGTCACGTGAGCCTTCCCGCGGACAGTTGTCCCTCCAGAGTCCGACACTATGTCTCCTCTAGGTGGACTCCCTCCCCACTTCCCCAGAGTCAGCGTTTGCCACCTCTCATGTGAACCTCGCTTCATGGAAACTTGGTCTTGTCTAGCTGTCTACGGTAGAGACTGTCCATGTGGTGGGAAGTTACTGGAGGTGACAACACATCAGAATAACAGCTGTCCTAGTAATTACACCCACCATAGTAGCAGCCCTGCGAACCGTAGTCAGCCTAGACGCCACTCAAGCGGCCTCACAGTATCCGCACCGTCCGAGAGCATAGTATTAACGGTAAATTTTTGGAAATACCTTTTATATTACACTATGAGATTTAGTCTAAAGTACGAGCACATTTTCTTGCTTATTTATCAGTTAAAAGTATTTGTACTTTGTTTTTTATTTCTACTGTAGATTGAATGTCCAAGTAGTTGGCGATAAAATCTTTTTCCTACACTCCATGCAATCTAATTTGTCATTCTCGTATTAAATATTTGCACTGTTATCAATTTTATTTAATTTACATGGTGTTTTCCATATGCAGCATTGAAAGACTAACAATCTATTATTATATATAATTCAAAAAGAGCGCTAAGCCCACAAGGACTATACATGTAAAGACTGAACAAGCGCGACAACTACCACATATATCATGTATTTTTACGTACATTTATACGTTAGTTTACGGTATTTTGACGACACTCTCGCACACGGCTGTTTATAGCCATATAACAAAGTACAATTAGCAGGAACCGTAAAAAGTAAAGATTATCTCACAAAACTATTTTTATTAATAAAATCGGAACCTTCACAACCTTAAGCCTCCACGTTCTATCTAACCTACCTCAACAGATTGCTTCAATATGCAGGAAAACTACATCAGGACTAAAAGCTTTAAAGATCGCGCCACAGAAGATTGAATGATGCTTATCCTCAATTCCTCTACATGTAAGTCAAGAACTAATGCTTAACGCCGCCCTGGAATAGTAGGCTTTTCCAATCAATGAAGAAAGAAAGACGAGTCCAGGCGGTTTTGTGGTTAAGAACCCTCACCAGTATTCAAGGGTTAGGTTAGGTAAGGTTCGTCAGTAAACAGAAACAAGTGTTTCCGCTGACGCGGGTCTACGATGATGATCCCGCTGTGGAGCTTTTGGTCGTTTTCATCTGACCGAGGCCTTCCGCTGGCTTACCGGTCCACCCCCTTTAACTATTATGGTAGTGTCTGGGAAAAATAATGTAATAATGTCTAAGCTAAATTCTAAACCATTTTGAGAGCATGACTTGTGGCACGCTAGCTTATCCATTGCCATTAAATAAACCAACGTTTTAGTAGCGATACACAGTAAAATTTCAAATCGAGAGAGTAGCCATTTACTACAGTTGTCACACAGTAAGTGAAATTTGGAACATTGGGATTTGGGGCATTCTTTTAGCATATAGGTCTACGCATATAGTCCCAAGAATCTTGCCCGGATACAACACATCAGCACTGAATAATTTAGAAACGCACGAAATAAGGTTTCCTCAAGCAATAAACTGGAAAATTTGAAAAACTAAATATTAAATCTTTGACGACTGTTTTCCGATCTTGAGTCTGCCCTTCCGATAGAACTTGCGCGAAACTAGGTCGGAGTGGGCACACGCTAACCAAAAAGTTCAGCTTCTCGCATAACCGCGTAATCCTCTAAACTAAAAAATCTAGCTTCAGGCTAGACTCTTCTAACCGCTAACGTTTTTAGACACAGCAATGTGCATGACAGTACTTTGTTAGTGTCAAGTAAAGATACTCACGATATGCAGGCTAAAGAAATCTAACACATCTAGGAAATCTGAACTCCTGAAGCAATATGGTGCGGATGCAGCGACTGTTACAGTGATAAAAATGTGTTGGCAATTTGATCGTGAAAATTATTCTTGGGGTGATATGCATACTTAGTGTGGGAGACACTGTTGTGAAGGTACACGTGGGAAAGTCCTGCAGTGCTTGAACGCGTAAATGAATAATGTGGAAGCTTTACCTCACCTCATCGAAACAAACCACAGGCCCAAGCATGTCAGTCTATACGAGCGAAGAACAGTAAAGTAATGCAGAAAAACGGTACGGCAACACGCAAGGTAATGCAAAATGGATACTCCCTGTGACACCATTAACGCATATGTATTAATTTATCCTACTTACAAACAGGTGTAGTGTCTCATAAGTTGCAAGATGGTCAAGATCGTAATTCCTATTTTTAGAAACAGCGTGGAGTACAAGTCTACCGTCAAATTGACCAGCCATATCAGCATGACCTCAATTGGTAGAGCAATATAAACTATTCAATTTATAGCTGATGATTATAAGACGCCATCTCGATAAGCATAGCTAGTTTAATCTATGCGACAATACCACAGCAGTGGATTCACAAGAGGTCCGAGATCTTGCTTCTAACTAATTTTATCTAACTTTCTTCGCTTAAGTAAAACGCTTTTGAGCTGTTGACCACGATTAAAGAATTTGATATTAGTTACTTAGATTTTCTAGTACAGGCTTTTGATAGAGTCCGCACTCAAGACTGTTAAAAGAAAGTGCAGCTCATGGCGTTTTTTATAGCTTTGGGGAAAAGTGCTACTCGTGATCGAGTCCATGGCTCATTGACAGTGAATCCACAGTGTCCATAACTATAGGGTACTAAATCCGTCATGAGTGCATCTGGGTAACAAGTGGCATCTCCACAAGGGATCAGTCCTTGGGCCCGTTGTTGTATAAAATTATAGTACAATGAGTTTTGATGAGGAATTACTAAAGATAATCGAATGAGCCAAATTCGCCGAGACACAAAGAGCGATAGGTAGGTATTAACGATTCAGAACGTAGATGTTATGGAACTTCAGGAGGATTTAAACATACTCTATTCTTGGTCAGAAACAGTGGCAGATGCAGATACATGTAGATAACATGCAAGGTCTCTGAAGCTTGGGGGGGGGAATATCTGGGGGGAATCCGGGGAAAGAAGGAGATACTGGCTAAGGCAGACCCTGGGAAAGTGGGGATGGGTGGTAGAACATCTGAGGGGACACAGATGAACTCCTGGACACATGGACCTGGGAAAGGCGAGAGCACCTTGGGGAAGTGGGGAAGGGGGAATATCTGAGGGGACACAGATGGACTCCTGGACACATGGACCTGGGAAAGATGTGAGAGAACACAGATGGACTCCTGGACACATGGACCTGGGAAAGGCGAGAACACCTTGGGGAAGTGGGGAATGGGGAATATCTGAGGGGACACAGATGGACTCCTGGACACATGGACCTGGGAAAGAAGGAGATACTGATTGTTAAGGCAGACCTTGGAAAAGTGGGGAAGGGAGAACATCTGAGGGGACACAGATGGACTCCTGGACACATGGACCTGAGGAAAGCATCAAAACACAGTAAGTGGATGGGTGGACCTTAAAGACGAACCACTGGCCTCCACGTGGCAAGGTCTGGTAACTCAGAGATAACTCTGAGGCTGACAGTGGTCGCAAATAATAATGACTAATTAGATTTCTTATAAAAATGACATGTAATTATTTAACATTTATCATTTTGGGCAGCTTTAAAAATGAAGTGTTTTGGGCTCGACCCGGTTTATCAATTTATTAAAACATCCTTATACTGCCATCTAAAACATTTTAAGATATTTTTTTTTTACATATGAACGATTATTAAATAATGGAATCCGTATTAGCTGAAATGTTTGGGACTTGATTTCCTTTACTATTTAGCAGTTATTACAATGACATAACTTTATTCTAGCTACCTTGACTTCACTCTCGAGACTTGAATTAAAAAAAAACAGCGAAAAGGCATGAACAGAGTGTAATCTCGACCTGATAAGAGTGAGAATACCAGAGATCGTCCCCACAATCTAGCTACAGTAACTTTGAGGAAGGTGTCTCGCCCGATGAAGAGATCTTGATCCTCTTCCTTCTTTCGAATCTGTTTTCCTTCTATTCTTCAACACATTTCACAATAATCTTCCCGATCAATAAACATTAACCACCAGCTCTCGATGAAAATGAGTTATCATAAAGCACTAATATATTTTTCTTATTTACCATGGCATTTAAATGAGGGTTAATGAACTGATCAACGGAGCTCAGAGAAACTCATGGACAATGATAAACTTCTCTCAAAACAACATGTAACAGATTTAAGCCGACTGGGAAAAAAATCCTTGAATTGACTATATGTTTAATATGTAACATGTACTTTGTTCTAAGCCAGAACTTAATACTGAATACTTTACTCCCAAATCACAAAATGATTCTTGTTCACACTTGCTACGAAAAACATTGACGATGGTTGAAAAGTAAGTGTGAAGCACTGGCTGGAGAGATATCGTGATGATTGTGGTGTAGACAGCCTGTACTGTCTGCACAGACAGCCCATGCTGTCTGCCAGCTTAGTTCATATTTCGCGCCACTCAATTGCTGCCACCTATAGGCCTTGCCACTTCAGTATGCCCAGACTTGCCTCGCTCTCACTCACACAGCGGCCTGGCATCAAGACACAAGGCCTCCCAGCTCTCTCTCGCGGGCATGGCCCTCCCGGGCCATGGGCACAAACACACAAGCCTGTGTAACCCACCACTATTTAAAACAAAAAACAAAGAAGCCTCCGAAGACGTATATCATTAACACCGCTCTACAGCCTCCCAAACAAGCCCGTTATAAATGGTGACAGGGGTTGCTCGCAGCAGTTGTGTTTGCCGGGGATAGAGGGAGGAAGAGGTATAAAGTCATCTTCACTTCATCACCCTACACAAGAAGCATCCGTCTCTCAACGAGTTATCCTGATGTCGTGTCTGAAACGTTTGAGCATTCCAACACAGGTACAAGCAGGATCCAGCCGAAATTGCGAAATTCCCGAAAATTGTAATGGCGTCCCAGCGCCCCAAACGCTGTTTCTCAAGTCACCAAGTCACGTGTTCAGCGTCACTTGTATGTTGCTGTTGTTGTTCAGCTCAGCACAGCTGTTTCAGCAAGCCAGAGGGGAGTTTTGTGGTGATTTCTGCGTCCAGTGTGTTTTTCCCCTGTGTTTGTGGGTGGGAGGGGGAACCACCAGATGCCCGCCCTGCCATACACTCACGCACGCTCCTCGCCACCAGCCTACCATACACCACTCACCACTGCCCACTCCCTCCGCTGTGTTTTTTCTGCTGTTTTTCGTATGAATTCATTGCCAGTTGCTGTGTATCCGAGTGCCCGAGGCCACTCGAAGCTACGTGGATCACGACGTCACGTGGGTGTGGGCGATGTCACGTAGACCTACAAAGCCACGTGAGTTAAACCCGATGTCCCAGCCTCATGCTGTGGTCTGCTGCCCGCATCACATCGACGCCACCCACGATGCTGCCCCACTTCATGACGTCACGAGTCTGCTGACGTCACCTTTACGATGTCTGCCTGACGTCCCTCGAGATGTCTGTTGACGTCACTGCTGCTGACGTCACCTTGCGAATCACGCCTGACATCACATGATGTGACATCGATGTTATAGTAATTATTTCAGTATTGTCGAGAAGATTGAGAGAAGATATATGTCGTGTGTTAATTAATTCCTCTCAGTCAGTGTTTTCCCCTTTTAGTATGTCTTAGTCAGTTTTATGCGCAGAAAAGCATCATTTTCTAGTTAAGCCATGTTGTACCGTATGTACAGCGGTGTGTTTGTAAGTTTTCCGTGGTCCAGTGAGGTCTGGGGGTCAGACCCTTAAGTTGCACCACTAAGTCACCCGCGTGACCAGTGTTTGACAGCTGATTATCAGCCCTGAGCGTATGAGCCCCTTGTACAGAAAGCTTTTATGCTCTTCGCTCGTGTTGTCTGCAAATCGTACCCGCTACGATTCCCATCGAGATTTGTTTCACTTCACCTCCCGCCGTCAGATGCATTATATGTGAGAAACAAGTCGGGGAA
>NC_069470.1:27573774-27601134 GCF_026875155.1 Cherax quadricarinatus
AAAGGGGGTTGCTAGTTTTTAAAAAAAAATAAAGTTAAGAAGGTTTTCTTGGGAAGGGTTAAGTAAGGCCACCCCAAGGGCCTGGGGGGGGTGTGAGGTTTTTAAGGGGGGAATATTTCATACGTCTTTTTTCCGGGGAAGCTTATATTTTGGGTCCCGAGTAGGGACCCACATTACAATCATTGTTACAAAAAACCATAATAAGGAAAGTTAAATAAAAATCTAATTTGGGGGGAACCCTTTGTTAGAGAAGTCTATCCTAATAAGGCACCCCTTGTTAAGGTAGGCTTTTGTGGGGGGCTCCCGGGGAAGATTTGAGGGGTTTTTTTAAATTGAATAAGTAATCTTTGACTGTGTGGGAACATTAAAGGATTTTCATGTAGGTAATGGAAAACTTATTTCTCTGGGAGGAAATGTTTAAATTGGGAAAGTAAAAGGCTCAGTTATTAAAAGTTTTAAAATTTTTTAATTAAGGAGGGCCCAATTTTCATTTGCTAGGGAAATGGAAAGAAATGTTTCAGGCTTTGTAAATTCTTAGAAACCCCCCAAAGTAAAACCAATATTGACAAGGAACAATTTTTAAATAATATTAGGGGGGGAATAAAACCCGACCCCAAAAAAAAACCCAAAAAGAAGGAATGGTAAACCAGCCTTTAGGTGGGGAAATAGGGTTTGTGGGAAAAAAGAAAACCGGTGGAAAAATTAATAATGGTTTCAGCAGAGTTATAAAAAGACATTGGGAAACCAGAAACAAGGGGGCAGAGGGTGAGCAAGGGAAACTCCCTAAGGTTAATACAAAGAAGGAGGGGTAAAAAGTAGAACGAAAAAAAGTGGGAAACAAATTTTTTAAACAGGACAGCCCTGTGAAAGAGGAGGGGCCTGGAATCAACACAGGCTATAAAAACAAGAGGAAAAAAAAGGGGGGAAGGCGAAGTAGCAAGAAAAAAATTTTGTTTGGGGAAGTTATTGAAGCACCAAAATTGTTTGGTTACATTTTAAAACATAATTTTTGGTTATTTCACCCAAATTTAAGGAGTGATTCTTGGGAAATTTAAGCTCTTACGAAAATTTGTGTAATGGGAGGTTTTTAAAACCTTCTTTTCGGGTTTAAAATTCGGGGACTCTAGGGCCCCGGGTTTTTTAAAATTTTTCCCAATGCCTGGGCCCCCCCCCCCCTTTTTTTCCAACCTTTTTTTCTTTTTATTTTTTTTTTTTTTCCTTTTTTCCCTTTTTCCCCTTTTTTTAGGGGGGTTTTTTTTTTTTTTTCCAAAAAATTTTCCCGGGCCCCTTTGTCCCCCCCCCGGGGAAAACCACGGGTTTTAAAAATAAAACAATTAAAAAGGTGAAAAAAGGGGGGAACAAGGGACAAAAACTTTTGGTTTTACATAAAAACAGGATTTTTTAAAAAAATGGGGAAAAAAAATTAAAAGGGGAAAAAAATTTTTCTAAAAACAAACTGGGTAACGAAGATAAGGGGGGCCCTTAATTTAAAAGGAAAAATTTTATTCCACCTCGGGTGGGAAAGGGGTAAAAAATTTTATTCGGAACAATTTAATTTTTGGGTTTTAAAAAATTTTTTTAGAAGGTGTAACTGTTTTTAATTTTTTCCCAAAAAAATTTTTGTTTTTAAGGGAAAATTTGAAGGGGGAAAAAAAGGGGGACAAATTCAAGACAAAAAAAATGTTTGTTTGGGGGAGTTCTTAGTTGTGAAATTTGAAAAAAAAAAGGGTCGTTTTGGGGTTGTACGAAGGAGGTTTTTTTTTTTGTAAAAACTAGGGAAAACCCAAATGTCTTACGAAAAAAAAATTCAAATTATGTTATGAAGGTTAAAAAATTATTTTTTTCATCACCCCCCAAAAGGAATCTGTTCCGCCTTTTTCCTGGGCCTGATTTTTAAATAAATCTTGCCCCGAATGGCCGGATAGGGGTCGTAGGTGGGGTTGTTTAGCTTCGGGGGCAAGGTTTCCTTTAAATTTTTAAATGGGAAAACCCTAAAAATTTTCTTAAATTTTATTTTTTGGTAAAAGGGCTTTGGAATTCAAAAGTTTTTGGCAAAATATTCTTTTATTCATTAAAAATTAAAAAGGGAATTCAAAAATTTTAAGGTTCCCTCCTAATCTTTCAGGTATTCCAGGTAACATCGGGACGGATGTTTCAATTCAAGTCACGCCCAATTGTTGGAAT
Source organism: Cherax quadricarinatus (assembly GCF_026875155.1). Taxonomy (NCBI): domain Eukaryota; kingdom Metazoa; phylum Arthropoda; class Malacostraca; order Decapoda; family Parastacidae; genus Cherax; species Cherax quadricarinatus. The sequence continues at coordinate 27,575,959 of NC_069470.1, forward strand.
TTTAAACATACTTCCTTTTAAAGGGGCCCGCTACCGTTTGAATATTAGCAGGGATTAAAAGGTCACTTTGGGGCCCTTGCTTTTCCCAGAAAAAATTAAAAAAAATCAAAACCTATTAAACCGGGGTTTTAAGCTTACCAAAATTCAAATTTAACTTAACTTCCAAACACTTAATCCGTGGAAAGGAAATGTTCCTATTTTAAAAAGGTCCCACTTCAATTTCATAAACCCTTATTAAAAAACCCGGGGGGGGGTTTTTCCCCCCCCTTTAAAAAATTTTAACCCCTAAAAAAATTTTTTCAGGCTTCCCCTAAATTTTTTTTTTTTATAAATGGGGGCCCCTTTTAAAAATTTTTTAAAATGATTTTTTTCCCCCCCCTCAATTTGGGGTTTTTCCCCCAGGGGGGGAAAAAAACCTGTGGTGTGGTGGTGGTGGTGGTGGTGGTGGGTCGTGGGTGGGGGGTCCGTGTATGTATGTAGTATGTAATGTAAGTTATTACTATGTTACTGCGGGGTTTATTTTTAAGGCAACTGTCCAATACTGTTTACTTCAGTGATTAAATATAACTCAAGTCACTTTCGGCAATTTAATCTTCATTCAGACAATATTAAACAGGATATAGGCAGCTTCGTCACCTCTCAAAACTACCAAGAGTTCTACACAGTACAATTTGACTCTACCATCACATAAAGCTGTTTGCTACGTACTACTACTACTAAAACTACTACACTACTACCACCACCACCAATAGGATTGATTGATGCATATGCTGTTTCAAACAATATTTTGTTAAATATACTGTAAATAGCCTCAGTCTTGGACTGTTTTGTATAAATATTGACAAATAACAATAATACGTCTCAGGTAGTTGCTAATAGACCCTTGTGCTTAACATAATTCTCGTATTTACAAATATTATTACAGAATTAATGATGATTTGTCCTCCATCCTGCACTTCATGAAATTAGAATAAAGTTCGGAACATGGAGATTAGCCTAGATTCAGGCACCTGACATAAAATGTAGTGAGAAGCTGTTACCAAATTTTTAAATATGCACTTTATATCTCTGTATAAACTGAGGTGCCAAGCATAAAAACTTAAATTTTATACTGTACATTATCAACCTCTTAGACTCTAATATAATTATTCAATGAGCTTTTTAATACAAATCAGTGTAAGATTGAACAAATGATTGATTGTGTGCAAAACAGAGTTGTTGATAGTGTTGTAAGATGACATGTGTTCAGAGGCCGACAGTTGATAAATTAGACACATGTGCAACACTTGGTATATCTTTAATGAGGAAACGTTTTCGCACACAGTGGCATCATCCGTTCCATATAAAGAAAAATGGGAAGGAACAGGTGGAGTTTGAGGTAATCATCCCTCAGGCCTTGAGTCGATGTGGTCAGTCCCCCTCAATCTGAAAAGAATACAGCATATTGTGCGGAAAGTAGCTTAAATACTGTATGCAGGGAGAGGTGCAGCAGTCCGTAAGGTGGTATCACATTGTCCAATGTAGAAGTAGGTATAGTGATACGGACAGGTTTTATTTTGGATTAAAACACAACATGTACCGTTTAGATAATTCCATTAAAAGGATACTATTGCCACGGGTGACTTCATGTGTTCTGATGAAGTCACTCGTTGTGAAACTTTTCCCCGAACTTTACACACGTGTCTTTATCCACAGGTGTCCGCTAGAGTAAAAAAAAAAAACCGTTCAAATGTTTGAGGTTGGTAAATAATAATAATAATAATAATAATAATAATAATAATAATAAGAATAATAATAATAATAATAATAATAATAATAATAATAATAATAACGATACTAGTACTAATTATTTGGTTGCTAAGTTAGTTATATTTGTATGTTTTGCAAATTATGAGTTACAATTGTTTGGTCAATAAGTCAGTAGTAGTAAATGTGTGACAACAAAGGTACATATGGTAACTAGTTTAATTCCATCATCATGGAATTACTCAAACAGCTTCCAAAACTCTCAGTGGTGGAGCTTCAAGACCTTAAAGTCTACTAAAAGCTTCGACGACAGGAATGAGAGAAACTTACTTGTGTCGGTCCCAGATCTGACCATTTATTAAGTTGTTCGAAGCAGCCAGATTATTTATTCTCTTTAACCGTATTTAATAATTTTCAGAATACCTCTTCTGAACGACTCCAACATTTAATGTCTGGTGGATGTTAATGCCAGGTAAAGTGTCATTTAACATTTATCTTTGCATCCAGGGAAATTTGATGTTGCAAAATAATAAAAGTAATTTGGAATCGTTGAAATCCGCGCCATAACTGGAGAATAACTCAACTGATGGCCTTCAACATTTCACCACTTGTGCTTTCCCGTACATAAGACTGACACTGCTACTTTCCCGTACACAAGACTGACGCTGCTACTTTGCCGTACACAAGACTGACGCTGCTACTTTCCCGTACACAAGACTGACGCTGCTACTTTCCCGTACACAAGACTGACGCTGCTACTTTCCCGTACACAAGACTGACGCTGCTACTTTCCCGTACACAAGACTGAAGCTGCTACTTTACCGTACACAAGACTCCCGCTGCTACTTTCCCGTACATAAAATTCACGCTGCTACTTTCCCGTACACAAAATTCACGCTGCTACTTTCCCGTACACAAGACTGACACTGCTACTTTCCCGTACACAAGACTCACGGTGCTATTTTCCCGTACACAAGACTCACGCTGCTACTTTCCCGTACACAAAATTCACGCTGCTACTTTCCCGTACAAAAGACTGACGCTGCTACTTACAAGAATAATAAGGAAACACAAACTCTCCTATCCACTACCTCCTTACCTCTCTTTCTGCATTCCTTCTTTAAGAATAAGGATATCCCAAGCTTCCTCCCTCCCTCCCAATATTTCTGCCTTCCTATCTACCTACAAGAATTACAACAACATTCCCCATCCTCCTCCGTCCATACCTACCTCCTTACATCTCTCTCCCTACCTACGTATTTACATTAATAAGAAGGATCCTGAAAGCCTCCCCGTACTTCCCAACTTACCTACCTAGCTACCAACTTTCCTACTTATAAGAATTACGAAGTACCACAAGCCTGCGCCCTACTTATCTCCCTCTCTCCCTATCCCCCTCTTTTCTTCTCTTGATATATACCCACTTACAAGAATACTAAGAATACTGGAAGACTCATCTCTGCCTGCCTCCCAACCCACATACCTACGTCCCTCCCTTCCCCTCAAGGAAGGTTCCTTGATGTTGGTGAGGGGCTCTTGATTTAGGGAATTGGATCTGTGCTCCAGTTCCCCAAATTAAGCCTGAATGCCTTCCACATCCCCCCCCCAGGCGCTGTATAATCCTCCGGGTTTAGCGCTTCCCCTTGATTGTAATAATAATAATACGTCCCTCCCTAAATTCCTACCTTCCTACCTACAAGAATTGCAACAATACTCCTATCCTCCACTCTTCGTACCTACCTCCTTCCTTACCTCTCTTCTTACCCTCCTATTTATAAGAATTACAAGGATACCTCTGGAGTCCTCTCTACCTGTCTACTTACATGCCTCCCTGCCTCTCTCCCTAAATAATTAAGATTCAACCTATAAGAATTACAACAATACTCCCTTCCTCCCTACCTTCCTTGTCCTTCCCTCATTCATTGCCTTCCTACTAACAAGAATTACAATGATATTCAAGCCTCCTCCATTGGTCCCAATCCACATTCCTTCTCCCTCTTTAAAAACTGCCGCCTTCCTACCTACAATAACTGTAACAATACTCAATACTTCTCCTACCTCCCTCCCTCCTGTCCCTCTCTCCCTACCTTCCACTTACAGAATAACAAGCTTTTTGTAAGGCTCCTCTCTATCTTCCCCCTCCGTCCCTTGGAATCCTACCTACCTACCTAAAAGAACTGTAATAATACTCCTATCCTCCCTAGTTTCCTACCTGCCTCCCTCCTTCCTATCTTCTACGTTTCCTACTAATATGAATTACAAAGATAACCCCATCTCCTACCACGAATCCACTACAAACCAACTTCCTACCTACACTCATAAATTACTACTTCTACCTACAAGAATTGCAAAAAAGCTTCCTATCCCTGGTCTCGACCTACATCCTGTTCTCGACCTACCCCTGGTCTCGACCCTACTATCCCTCCTTACCTCACTTATTACTCTCTGTTATAACAGAATTACAATCCATAGTCAAGCGACCTCCTTACCTTATTAGCTCACCTACCTACTCTAATAAATTGTTCCCTTTCCTGTCTTCAAGAACTGCAAACAAGTACCTATCCTCCCTAATTCCTCCCTCCCTTCCCTCCCTACCTACCTGTCCCAACCATATAGTTTATCGCATCCTTCCCTCCCTCTCTCGCTATCTTCCTCCCTCCTTCCTTCCCTCCCTTCCTCCATCTTTCTCTACTTTCTATGAGTCAAACTTCCATAACACATAAAAATGTGTTTGCCATAAAGAATTGCATCAGTTAGGCCTATATGGATATGTTGTTATACACAAATAACCCGCACATAAAAGAGATACGCTTACGACGACGTTTCGGTCCGCCTTGGACCACTGACAAAGCACACTACCAGAAGTAGAGCATGACGGCAATATATAGGCAGGAAGAGGTGGTTTGGTATAGTATATACAAGAATGGTAATTAATACCGAACAAGATGAAATTTAAGACACATGCGCAACAACCCGGGCATCTCCTATCGTAGAACTTTCGCCATCCAGCCAGCCCACTGGATGGCGAAACTCCACAACCAAAGGACCCATAGACCCGCACATGTGGTCTCAAAAAATTTTGCGCCCCCAAACAATCAGTATTAGATTAGTAATAGTATTAGTAGTAGTAGAATAGGTATAGTAGTGGTAGTGGTAGAAATGGGGAATAAGGAGGACGAGCCAGTCAAATACAAAGGAAGGGGAACACTGCAAGAGAGCTAGGTGCCCACAGAGGAAGAGCAAGCGCACAGAGGTGCGTGAAAGGGGAAGTGGTGAAATAAATGAAGAAGGAACAGAAACACGAGACAGAAGAGAGAAAGACAACCCAGAGGAGAAAAAGGAAAGAGGAAAGGGGAAGAGGGAGAAGAAGAAAAAGAAAAAGAAAAGAAATGTGTTCTTGTCTCCCTCTTTCTCCGTGCCCTCCGCATCTGTGATCCTCAATTCCTTCCAGCAGAAATTTCCACTCTTCATAATTCGTTTTCCCGTCTTGGCTACCCTTCCCATTTCAAAGACTGCCCTCTCACGTGCAAAACGTAATTTCTTCTCTCCCAAACTCTCTACTCCTGGGAACTCTTCTACCCTCTGCCTTCCCTACATTTCCGGTCTTTCTAATCTCAACAATTCTCACCTATGGAACTGAACTTCTCCAGGCCGAGGGACTGACAACCTCAAATTTCTACTAATTCTCACCGTCCCTTAGACATCAAGCTTACCTTCTGCCAGACTAACACTCTTCGCACTAATCTCGTTCATGCCTCTCCTCCCTCTACAGATGTTCCTGGTGTCTACTCTATTTCTTGCTCCTCCTGTCCTCTTCAATACTTCGGAGAAGCTGGTCGATCTCTTTCTGACAGACTTAGGGAGCACAAAAATAGTGTTAGGCTTGCCGACACTAACAATGCTCTTTTCTGCTCCACGTGTACTCCAAGATCATAGCCATCCTATGACTGGTCATCTGCTAAAACTGTCTTCCCTACTTCCAACTCGAACATCGCCGTCTAGTTTGAATCCTCTCTACTACCCAACTTCCTTGTATGAATCTTAGCTCTGTCTTCCTGGAGCTGTGTTGTGACATAGTCAGCAGGTTGGATAATAATAGGCAGGTAATGGGAACAAGCCCATTATCTGTCTTAGTGCTGTGGTTAATGACATTGGGTAGGGCAGGAAAGAGAGCTGCTGATAAGTACAGGTTAGCCATAGAAGTAGTTAGGTCTAAGGGAGGATCCCAGTCATATGTAGCAACTTGCCGTAGAAAGGGAGTGGGCAATGAATGGATATCTAGGGCAACTGGTATAAATTGCTGGCTAGACAGGTACTCAAGTAACTTGCAATCCCATTCATATATAACTGGGACCTATTCTTTGCAAACGTGATATGTAGGAAGGAGTGGTTGTAATAAGCCAATTCAAAGTAAAAAAGGACACAAGTCAACTAATGGACATTTTATAGTGCAACGTATCGCACTCCAGGAGCTTTGTCAAGCCGACACAAACAGTATATGTTCACAGAGGGTTATATAAAGGCTCAGAGAGGTGCAATACTAGTGAGGTACCATATCGATGTTCACAGTGTTAGTAGTAATAGTGAACAAAATTGTAGTAGTAGTAAGACAAAAGGTAACAGCAATAATTCGTACATGATGAAAGTATAATAAAAGCCAGATTACTTGGGTAAACATAACATTTTCCTTCCTTTTTTCATCAAAGACTGCAAGAAAAGAGCTCTCAGATCATTAATTCCCACGCACCAACACCACTCCCAACAAGTTATAATTCTTCCCAACAGCCATGTTGCACTGAACGTTTTCCAAAGTATTTTCACAGCAACACCAGAGTCGCCACGCTTTCTAGCACTTCAAATAAAGGATCTAACCAGGACAAAATCAAAGCACCATGAACCAGTCAATGCAGGGGTTTACACTATGCCCTGTGGAGGCTGTGACAAGATTTAGTTGTAGAAGAATGGTTCATGAGAACCGACATGTTGATAAATTAGACACATGTTCAACTCTTGGGTATCTTATTGAGGAAACGTTTTCGCCACACATGGCTTCATCAGTCCATACGTAGGAGAAACTTGAAGAACAGGAGGAGAATGAGGTAATCAGTCCCTCAACCTCAAGGTTGAGGGACTGATTACCTCATTCTCCTCCTGTTCTTCAAGTTTCTCCTACGCATGGACTGATGAAGCCACTGTGTGGCGAAACGTTTCCTCAATAAAGATACCCAAGAGTTGCACATGTGACTAATTTATCAAGATTTAAGTAGGTGAAACAGCATGAAAACCTCGACACCCCCTCAATGACACATTTACGCATGTAGGAACGTAACATAAGAACATACTTAGAAGGAGGAACACTGCAGGAGGCCGTGGCCCATACTAGGCAGGTCCTTTACAATTCATCCCACTAACAAAACATTTGCCCAACCCAATTTTCATTGCTACTCCAAAGAAATAAGCTACTCATGTGCAAGTCACACTCAAATCCAACCGCTCCCACTCATGTATTATAATCCAACCCTAAAACTGAAACTACCAAAGTCCAGCCTCATAACCCAACTAGGTAGACTGTTCCACTCAATTCAACTATCCCTATTTCCAAACCAAAACAGTCCTATGTCCCTTTCTAAATCTAAACTTATCTAATTTAAATCCATTACTGCGTTCTCTCTTGGAGAGATATCCTCAAGACCTTGTTAATATCCCCTTATTAATACCTAATCATCCACTTATACACTTCAGTATCAGGTCTCCCCTCATTCTCGTCTAACAAGTGAATGTAAACTTAAGAGGGTCTTCAATCTATCTCATAAGGAAGATTTCTAATGCTAATGTATTAATTTAGGTCCCATCCTACGCTGAATGTGTTTTTCTAACGAATTTAAGTCCATTCTGTAATATGGAGACAAACTGAGCTGCATAATCCTGGTGAGGCCTTACCTAATGAAGTAAGTAAACGTTGCCACAATAAAATGTTCACATTATTTGCACTTGTGTCCTTTTACTTTAATCATATTGTCGGTAATTCTATCAACTTTTAATACTTACTAATGATGTACAAAGAAGCAGTATGAACCTCTGGACTTCTGTTGCTTACACATTTTGATGTGTAATAAAGTTTTGGAAGAATTACCGACAATATGTAAAGTAAAAGACACAAGTGCCATTAGTTGCACTTGACAGTGGTGACGCGAAACTTAACAGTGGTGACGTGTACTTAGCACTGTGAAGACCTGTTTGTGTGCCTCTCTGTGAAGTCTGTACCAGGAATTCCTCGCTGGAGCAACTTTACCAGCAGCTAGAGAATAGCTCAGAGTGCAAAGATTGAGATACGGCGATTAACGGAGTAACAAGAGTAATTCGTAGTAAATCCTGTCTTAGTAGTCCCCAGGTTTAAGAGGGGAGCTTGGTCAGTGGCCGGGCAACATGGACCAGCTGAAGATCAAGAACGTTGAGAGGCAAGAAACAACGAGAAACCAGAAGCTACCGTGGAAACTTTCACTCATTCTCGGTGCTACCTGACGAAGTGAGGTGTTCTACTGGGTATGCCACAACGAGCACCAAAGAAGCATTGGCAGACGTGAGTAAGACATCCCTAAAACCCCAACTAAGACCAGTCGAGACGTCTTGACGAATTCTACAGAGGTTTAATGCTCCTGGCGAATGGTGAACGACTACTCGAGCATCACACGACGACGCCAAGGAAGGGTAAAAACATTGTTGTTTGTTGGGATAGCCAATTAGGTAGCATGGATAGGGCATTCGCTTGAAGGATAGGAGTAGGAGGCCAGAGAGTGTGTTTTCCTGGGGCTGGATGAAGGATATTTTTATCCGTCTGGATGACATCAGAGAGGTAATGGGAGCAATTCCTATTATCTTCCACATGCTGAGGCAACGATGTAGGCAGACGGATGAGTCAGGACCTGATTACAGGTATAGGTCAGCAATAGAGATAATAGGTAGGAAGGGTGGGAACCCTGTCAAAGGGCATTTGCCAAGGAAGAGGAGTTGGAAATGAATGGTTGTCCAGAGCAATGTGTCAATTATTGTCTGGCTTGTAACAAATACTGTAAGTAAAATTGCTGGTAACATTCATTGACAACTGGACCTCTTCATGGCAGAAATGACATGTATGCCAGGGATGGGGTTCACTAATCTAAGGTTGTGGGGTGGAGCACTGGCCAACGCAAGTGGAGGAGCTGTTAGGATCTTTAACTAGTAAAAATTAGTGGTATGGGTTTTGAAGTCGCAGGGAAGTAACATGAGTACTAGAGAACTAGTAATAGGCAAAATGAGGTGGATATTGGAAAGCCAGTGGCACTAATTGACATGGACAGTAATACGTTTAGTGGAATAACAGAAAGAGCAGGAAGGGTAAAAGAGAGTTGAGGGTCATTAAAAAATTTATTACACAAATAGTCGCAGTGCTAGGAATAAGATGGACGATTGACTATGCCTAGTGAAGGTAACATAATGTATTTGCCATTACTGAACGTGTTTAATTCAAAAATTCGGGACATGCCTGCAGAAAGACACATTCAGGTTTTAAATTGTTCCAAGTAGATAGAAGTATCGGGAAGGGGGTGGGTGGCATTGTATGTCCGAGATCGCTTGAATTGTTGTTTTTGGGGGGGGTTGTGTTACTGTGCATGAAAACGGGTATTAAGTCTGAAGTAACACATACAGAGTCGTTTGGATAGAATTTTCAGAGGGTCATGAAAAAATTAATTTTAGTGTATATACCGTCCCCCAAATTTAGATAGGACCAGGGAGACTACTATGGGAGGAATTGTTAGGGCCACAAGCACGATAATGTAGTAATTCTAGGAGACTTTAACTTTTTTTTTAGTTCCCCCCCCAATATTGAATGAATTTCTTGACTGGGAATTTAGAATCATACGTTTCTTAGAATAGTTCAGGATTGTTTTTTGAAGCAATTTGTGACAGAACCTACAAGGGGGAAATAACCTGCTTGACTTAGTTCTGGAAAACATGAATCCCTTTAATACTTTAAGAAGATTCATGAGGAACTGGGTGCTAGCACCACAAATCAATTACATTTAGAATTGAATGGAAGTATGAGAGTAGGATAACTCAGTAACAGTCCCAGATTTTCGCTTAGCAGATTACGATGGCTTAGAGAACACTTATCATCTGTTGACTGGGGTAACGAATAGAGCTATTCAAATGATAATACAGTTTTCTGAACACAATACATGCTGCACAAAGAACGTTTATCCCTATAAGGAAAATTAGATCAAATAGAAATGACCCAAAAATGGATGAATAATAGGCTGAAAATATCTACAGGGCATAAGAAAGGAATTTATAGCTATCACAGAGGCGAGGGTCATCTTATGAATCAGTATATTGACATTAAGAGGGACATTAAAAAGGGGATAAGAAAAGCTAAAAGGGATCTATGAATTAAAGTTGCTAGGGATTCTAAAACTAACCCCAAAAATTTTTCAAGGTATATAGAACAAAAGTCAGAGATACGATAGGTCCCCTTAAAAATAACTATGGGCATCTTACTGACAAAGAGAATGAAATGTTGCTCGATTTAAATAATTATTTTCTCTCGGTTTTTTACACAGGAAGCCACTAAATAATATACCTGGTAATTAATTTTTATAGTGGGCCAGAAGAAGATAAATTTATTTAACATCACAGTCACTAGGAAATGTTGGAAGCAGATTAGACCGACTAAACAAAATAAGTCACCGGGTCCCTGATGAGTTTTTTCAAGGGTTCCAAAGGCATGCAAAATAAGTCTGTGAACCATTAACTAATATTTTATAATTTATCGCTTCCAAACAGGTGTAGTGTCTGATATGGTGGTGATGGCTAATGTAATTCCTATTTTAAAACAGGGGACAAGTCCGTTACCGTCAAATTACCGCCCAATAAGCCAGACCTCAATTTAGGCAAATTACTAAGTCAATTATAGCTGAGATTATAAGAAGCCATCTCGATAAGCCATAGCTTGATTAATGATACTCATCATCATTCACAAGAGGCCGTCTTGTCTAACATTTTATTAACTTTCTTGCAGTAAACCTGTTTGAGGCTGTTGACCACAATAAAGAATTTGATATTGTTTTTACTTAGATTTTAGTAAGGCATTCTGATAGAGTTCCGCACCAAAACTGTTGAAGAAAGTAGCAGCTCCATGGCATTGGGGGAAGGGTGCTCTCGTGGATCCGAATCATGCCTACACAGACAGGAAGCAAGAGTGTCCATAAATGGGGTAAATCCGAGTGGGGATCAGTAAACAAGTGGCGTTCCCACAGTGATCAGTCTTGGGCCCGTTGTTGTTTATAATATATATCAAGTGATCTTGATGAAGGAATTACTAGTGAATATAGCAAAGGTTCGCCGATGACACGAAGATAGGTAGGATAATTGATTCATACTAGAAGTTAGGGAACTTCAGAGGATTTAGACAAACTCAACTCATGGTCAGAAAAGTGTCAGATGCAGTTCATGTAGATACATGCAAGAGTTCTGAAGCTCGGGAGTGTCCATAACCCTAGCACTTTATAAGTTAAAATAAAATGTATGAACTTAGCCATACAGATTGCGAAAAGGACTTGGGGTTTATGGTCAGCAGCAACCTTAAACCAAGACACAATGCCTAAGACGTAACGTAATAAGCAAATAGATTACTGGGATTTATATCAAGAAGAGTATAGCAAAAGCAGAAGTCAGCTTATATACATCATTAGTAAGGCCTCACCTATATTATGCACTCAATTCTGGTACTGCATATTACAGAATGGACATAAATTCCGTTAGAAAACATTCAGCGTGATGACTAAATATAATACATAGCATTAGAATCTTCCTTATGAAGAAAGATTGAAGACTCTAAGTTACATTCACTTGTTAGACGAAGAATGAGGGAGACCTGATCGAAGTGTATAATGGAAGATAGGTATTAATAAAGGGGTATTAACAAGGTCTTGAGATAACTCCCAAGAAGAGAACCCCGCAGTAATGGATTTAAATTAGATAAGTTAAGATTAGAAAGGACATATGAAAGTATTGGTTTGGAAAATAGGGTAGTATGATGAGTGGAACATTCTACCTAGTTGGGTTATGAAGTACTGGGACTATGGTAGTTTCAAAATTAGTTGGATAAGTACATGAATGGGAGGGGTTGGATTTGAGAGGGACTTGCACATCGGAGCTTGTTTCTTGGGTGGCATTGAAAATTGGGTTGGTCAAATGTTTGTTAGTGGGATGAATTGTAAAGGACCTGCCTAGTATGGGCCAACATGCCTGCTGCAGTGTTCCTCCTTTCTTATGTTCTTATGTTCTTATGTTGTGCCCTTTTACTTTACATACTTTTTGATGTGTAAGAATGGTATATAATACCGACAAGATGAAATTAAGACACATGTGCAACATCTGGGGTATCTCTATTGTAGACGTTTCGCCATCCAGTGGCTTTATCAATACAAATTCTAGGACATAACTTCAAGTTATGTCCCTCCCGAAGAGGAACCAGAGATGACTGCGGCCACACTAGTGTACCATGGAGTCGACGAACCAGACAAGCTGTTACCTGTGATAACGACATATCCTCCTCCTCGCTAGTGTCCATAGTTAGGAGTACATACGGTGTTGTCGCTTATGAGATGCACCAGTTGAACTGACCAGAAGAGTGCTTGAACAGCATATGTCGCATCATTGTAAGAAACCTTTCTCCCTCGGGAGCCCAGAGAACGGGTCCTCGCAAGATTGAAGACCCGGCCAGGACCTACGGCTTGGCGAACATTATACACACATTAACTGTTGTTACACACCAGATGCACTGCTTACGTCAACGAGCATTAAACTCTAACAGAGTAAAGATCAAACTCAGCGAGTGCACAACCAATGAGTCGTCCCAAACTGCACCTGTAGCTGTCGTTAGTGGCAGGCTGCAAGTCAAATGTAATGCGTTTTATCGCTCAAAGAAGCCTTTGTTGCGTCCTGACAGACGACACAGAGGCCGAGAAAAACTACTTACCACTACTGCTACTACCACTCTAACGAGACCATTGATTTCTGTCTTGACTTTCCCCACTGAGGCCAAGAAGAACTGTGTTCCTCATGCGACTCGACAACCTTATCACTGTACAGGCCACTGAAGAAATCAGTCATCTATCGAATGCAAAAGAAACCCTTGGGCCAAGTGCGGAACTTCATTACTAAATACCCAATGCTTCATCCATGCTGAAGGTCACCTTCAGTGACGACAACATGGCAGCCAGAGCTCTCGCTGAGGGCCTGGCTATTCAACTACTTCCACATCAACCCAGCCTTCACGAAGCAGAGAAATTCCACATATCTCCACAGGCTATAAATGTTACCATACTTTACAAACCTCAAATAATTGTCTACCAAGGACAAGAAAGTCTGCTCCACTGTGGCCGTAGGGTCATGTACTTCAAGAATTTCACTACTAATTCACCACCTAAATGCTTGAACTGCAAGAATGACCACACATACTCTTGCTGCCAGTGCCCTACCAGAAGAGACATCCACAAGAAACAACAACAACAACACAAAAGAAACCCAACCCACAAGCAACCACATATTCTGCATCGCCAAGCTTCCAAGCAACACTACCAAGATCCTACAAGCACAGCAACTGCTCCCACCACTTCCCTGCCAGCACCTACTGCCGACTCAACCAAGATTCTTTATACATATTAAGCTCATGTAAAATGCATGCTGAGCCTGGTTCCTTCACACCACCATCAATAACTTTTCAAACTAATAAATGCCTGGCCTCACATTCCCTGCATCACCACCTTCCACGAATCCTAAATCTACTGCAAAAATACCAGCATCACCGCGGCTCCACCGCTGTCACAACCTCCACTAGACTCAGAGATGGACCAATCAGAAGACCACTGAGACGTCCGGCAAAACCCCACCAATGAGAGTCCACTACCGCTGCATCCACTGCTAGAGCAACTGACCAGTCGGAAATCTCGCCTTCACCAGTTTCAGCCACCAGCCAATAAAGCAAAAACACAAGAACTGCGGAAGCACCTCACGGTGCCACTGCCACGACTGTCACAGTTCATAGTCAGGATAGTTCCTGACTATGGAAGCTGAACTTCTCCAGGCTGAGGGACAGACAACCTCAAATTCTACGACTATCAGGGTGATGGACTTATTACATCGTCTTCACATTCTCTACTGTTCTGCCTACTTTCTGTAATCGACTGAAGAAGCCCTACGTGTAGCGAAACGTTTCGGAATAAAGTTGCTAACTTTTTGCCTGTGTTTCTTTACCTACCAACCTTCGGTATTGTATACATTTTGATTGTTAATCAGGTGGTGGTTGTGGCGATGTATTTCAAAGAAAAATTTAAATTGTCTTAGACATGGATCCTAAGCTTAAAAAACATAGAACACAGAACTGTTTGGCTACAGTTTCACGAGGGACGTGACAAATTAATTTTGGGTGTGATTTATATGCCCCCAAATCTTGATAGGAGGGACAGTAAGCTTTATGGGACGAAATTCATCAGGCATCTAGATATGAAAATGTTGTGATAATGGAGATTTTAACTTTAGCAAATTGAATTAACAAAGATGACAGGAAATCTTGAGTCTAGTGACTTCTTGATACGGTTCAGATTGCTTTTTAGAACAGTTTTGTGACAGAACCTACTATGGAAGCAATCTCTTGCCATGGTTCTTGCCAACAAAGATTCACTATTAATAATCTTGAGGTTAATGAGGAGCTTGGTGAAAAGTGATCACAAAATCACTAGTTTTATATATCAAGGAATGGCCCAGATTAACTGCAATCAAATCTCTGTCCAAATTTTCACTTGCGACTTCATGGACTGAAAATTACCTGGTGGGCAAAATTTGTCGATGTCCTGACTATGGTCAGGTAGGTGATCTTGGTTGCCAATATGACGTTTTTCAGTAGCATAGTTCTAACTGCCCAGACAACTTTTGTTCCGAGGCAGGGAAATTTAGATCTAACAAAAATGATCCCAATGGATGAACAATGAATAAAACATCTCATTGGTCAAAAAGAGACATATATAGGCGTATCAAAAAGAGGAGATGGGCAGTTAAGAAATCAATATATTCAATTAAAAGAGAGAAGTGATGATGGTTATGGTTGATGACCAGGTGCTTCAGTTCCCTCGGTGCCCTGGTGATGGACCAATGCTTCAGCTCCCTCAAAGCCCTGGTGATGACCAGTGTCTTCAATTCCCTCGTGCCCTGGTGATAGACCAGGTGCTTCAGCTCCTCGGTTGACTCTGAGATGGACTAGGCTCTTCAGCTCCCTCATTGCCCTGGTGATGGACCAGGTGCTTCAGTACCCTGTGTGATGGACGCCGGTACTTCACTCCCTCAAGGACCCTCTTTAATAGTGCCCCTGGTTTATCAAAGCTTATTCCAAGGATTGAGTAGAAGGTGGTTGGGCATGTGGTTTTTGTTGTGGGTCTGGGTTAGAGGGAGGCCTCCTAGTATGCCGGCCGGTGGCTTCTGCAGGTTCAAGACTTAAATGAGCACATAAAATGTTACATCCTACCTTCACAAAAGAAGCTAAGTCAAATAACAATATAAAGCAAATACATTTACGATTTAGCTATTATCGCAAATACAAGCAATATAAAATTATATTAAAAGTATAATTAAAATATATATATATAAATATATATATATATATATATAAATATATATATATATTATATAGAATATATAAATAATAATCATTGCAACCCATTCAGGGGTTTCAACAGCCACAAACAAAAAATATCTACCTAACCCATTTTTTCAAGAATCCTCGCAGCAGCATCAAGGTAAAATAAAGCAGTTGACCTAGATTAATCTTGTACCACTTTTTGGGGGAGAGAAAAATGTGACAAAAACAGCGCCTAACTCTGCATTAACACAACACCAGAAATTACAAAAATCAAAACTGTTTTATATATAGCATCAAATTTGATACATAGATAAAGAAAGTTACAAATAGAAACATGAAGAAATCACACTTCACATGAAGAGAAAATGCTGAAAAAACACAAATAAGAACATAATAAGTTGTGACACTTAAATAGACGACTAAAATAAACAATAATTGGCCTCCCCATGGCGGTCTAGGTAGAGGAGTTGTTCTTCTTCTGGCTGGACTTTGTTTCTAGTCTTCCCGGCGGATGTATTTACTGGCGCAGATTTTCTGTGTGTCCTCCTAGTAAATTACATCTGGTGTATAATAGATATTTACAACACTTGTATTATAATATCATTATGTGTTGCTGCATTTGACAAGTTAGTTCCTCTCTAGGAAATTCTGTGTTTGGGCTTCACACCTCTCAACGTCCCCCTCAAATGATGTTGTATAATCCATTTTTTATTATAAGATATAATTTGCTGAATGATTGCAAGTGTAAAACACGTTTTCACACATTGTCAATGAGTAACAACACTGACTGATCGAACTGTTATAACATAAAAATTTCTTCCGGGGGGGGATAAGGGCGGTGGTAATTTGTACTCGGTTTTTTTTTTGTAATTATTTTCAGAAAAATGATTTTAAGTAATAGTTAACTCATAACTACAGATCACAATCTTACTGAGACCTGATGTCTAGTAGTTTCTGATTCCATATTCATTTTTTTCTGATCCTTAGGAACGCTAAATTACTAACACAAGTCCATTTATATTTAACTGATTTTCATTTCATAACTTTAACATGTATCTCTCAAAGTTTTACTGATGGTTGTTATTTTACACAGACTTGTTTGTCTACACTTACATGTCTGAGTCAACATCCAACTTATGAAGCGAAATATATTTACTGATTTCGTAAAAGGACACATGTTGGTGGTGATGATTGATATGAGGTGATGGTGGATGAGAGGTGGCGATGGTGATGGTGGTGATGGTGGTGGTGTATGGTGGTGGTGATGGTGATGGTGTTGATGGATGTGATGGTGATGTGATGGTGATGGTGGTGGTGTGGTGGTGGTGGGGTGGTGATGGTGATGGTGGATGGTGTGGTGGTGATGGTGGTGGTGTGTGGTGAAGGTGGTGTGGTGGTGGTGGTGGTGGTGGTGGGTCGTGGGTGGGGGGTCCGTGTATGTATGTAGTATGTAATGTAAGTTATTACTATGTTACTGCGGGGTTTATTTTTAAGGCAACTGTCCAATACTGTTTACTTCAGTGATTAAATATAACTCAAGTCACTTTCGGCAATTTAATCTTCATTCAGACAATATTAAACAGGATATAGGCAGCTTCGTCACCTCTCAAAACTACCAAGAGTTCTACACAGTACAATTTGACTCTACCATCACATAAAGCTGTTTGCTACGTACTACTACTACTAAAACTACTACACTACTACCACCACCACCAATAGGATTGATTGATGCATATGCTGTTTCAAACAATATTTTGTTAAATATACTGTAAATAGCCTCAGTCTTGGACTGTTTTGTATAAATATTGACAAATAACAATAATACGTCTCAGGTAGTTGCTAATAGACCCTTGTGCTTAACATAATTCTCGTATTTACAAATATTATTACAGAATTAATGATGATTTGTCCTCCATCCTGCACTTCATGAAATTAGAATAAAGTTCGGAACATGGAGATTAGCCTAGATTCAGGCACCTGACATAAAATGTAGTGAGAAGCTGTTACCAAATTTTTAAATATGCACTTTATATCTCTGTATAAACTGAGGTGCCAAGCATAAAAACTTAAATTTTATACTGTACATTATCAACCTCTTAGACTCTAATATAATTATTCAATGAGCTTTTTAATACAAATCAGTGTAAGATTGAACAAATGATTGATTGTGTGCAAAACAGAGTTGTTGATAGTGTTGTAAGATGACATGTGTTCAGAGGCCGACAGTTGATAAATTAGACACATGTGCAACACTTGGTATATCTTTAATGAGGAAACGTTTTCGCACACAGTGGCATCATCCGTTCCATATAAAGAAAAATGGGAAGGAACAGGTGGAGTTTGAGGTAATCATCCCTCAGGCCTTGAGTCGATGTGGTCAGTCCCCCTCAATCTGAAAAGAATACAGCATATTGTGCGGAAAGTAGCTTAAATACTGTATGCAGGGAGAGGTGCAGCAGTCCGTAAGGTGGTATCACATTGTCCAATGTAGAAGTAGGTATAGTGATACGGACAGGTTGTGGATTAAAACACACATGTACCGTTTAGATAATTCATTAAAAGGATACGTATTGCCACGAGTGACTTCATGTGTTCTGATGAAGTCACTCGTTGTGAAACTTTTCCCCGAACTTTACACACGTGTCTTTATCCACAGGTGTCCGCTAGAGTAAAAAAAAAAAAACGTTCAAATGTTTGAGGTTGGTAAATAATAATAATAATAATAATAATAATAATAATAATAATAAGAAAATAATAATAATAATAATAATAATAATAATAATAATAATAACGATACTAGTACTAATTATTTGGTTGCTAAGTTAGTTATATTTGTATGTTTTGCAAATTATGAGTTACAATTGTTTGGTCAATAAGTCAGTAGTAGTAAATGTGTGACAACAAAGGTACATATGGTAACTAGTTTAATTCCATCATCATGGAATTACTCAAACAGCTTCCAAAACTCTCAGTGGTGGAGCTTCAAGACCTTAAAGTCTACTAAAAGCTTCGACGACAGGAATGAGAGAAACTTACTTGTGTCGGTCCCAGATCTGACCATTTATTAAGTTGTTCGAAGCAGCCAGATTATTTATTCTCTTTAACCGTATTTAATAATTTTCAGAATACCTCTTCTGAACGACTCCAACATTTAATGTCTGGTGGATGTTAATCGAGGTAAAGTGTCATTTAACATTTATTTGCATCCAGGGAAATTTGATGTTGCAAAATAATAAAAGTAATTTGGAATCGTTGAAATCCGCGCCATAACTGGAGAATAACTCAACTGATGGCCTTCAACATTTCACCACTTGTGCTTTCCCGTACATAAGACTGACACTGCTACTTTCCCGTACACAAGACTGACGCTGCTACTTTCCCGTACACAAGACTGACGCTGCTACTTTCCCGTACACAAGACTGACGCTGCTACTTTCCCGTACACAAGACTGACGCTGCTACTTTCCCGTACACAAGACTGACGCTGCTACTTTCCCGTACACAAGACTGAAGCTGCTACTTTACCGTACACAAGACTCCCGCTGCTACTTTCCCGTACATAAAATTCACGCTGCTACTTTCCCGTACACAAAATTCACGCTGCTACTTTCCCGTACACAAGACTGACACTGCTACTTTCCCGTACACAAGACTCACGGTGCTATTTCCCGTACACAAACTCACGCTGCTACTTTCCGTACACAAAATTCACGCTGCTACTTCCCGTACAAAAGACTGACGCTGCTACTTACAAGAATCATAAGGAAACCAAACTCTCTATCCACTACCTCCTTACCCCTCTTTCTGCATTCCTTCTTAAGAATAAGGATATCCCAACATCCCTCCCTCCCTCCCAAATTTCTGCCTTCCTATCTACCTACAAGAATTACAACAACATTCCCATCCTCCTCCGTCCATACCTACCTCCTTACATCTCTCTCCCTACCTACGTATTTACATTAATAAGAAGGATCCTGAAAGCCTCCCCGTACTTCCCAACTTACCTACCTAGCTACCAACTTTCCTACTTATAAGAATTACGAAGTACCACAAGCCTGCGCCCTACTTATCTCCCTCTCTCCCTATCCCCCTCTTTTCTTCTCTTGATATATACCCACTTACAAGAATACTAAGAATACTGGAAGACTCATCTCTGCCTGCCTCCCAACCCACATACCTACGTCCCTCCCTTCCCCTCAAGGAAGGTTCCTTGATGTTGGTGAGGGGCTCTTGATTTAGGGAATTGGATCTGTGCTCCAGTTCCCCAAATTAAGCCTGAATGCCTTCCACATCCCCCCCCCCAGGCGCTGTATAATCCTCCGGGTTTAGCGCTTCCCCCTTGATTGTAATAATAATAATACGTCCCTCCCTAAATTCCTACCTTCCTACCTACAAGAATTGCAACAATACTCCTATCCTCCACTCTTCGTACCTACCTCCTTCCTTACCTCTCTTCTTACCCTCCTATTTATAAGAATTACAAGGATA
Source organism: Cherax quadricarinatus (assembly GCF_026875155.1). Taxonomy (NCBI): domain Eukaryota; kingdom Metazoa; phylum Arthropoda; class Malacostraca; order Decapoda; family Parastacidae; genus Cherax; species Cherax quadricarinatus. The sequence goes on from NC_069470.1 coordinate 27,595,865, forward strand.
CCTCTGGAGTCCTCTCTACCTGTCTACCTTACATGCCTCCCTGCCTCTCTCCCTAAATAATTAAGATTCAACCTATAAGAATTACAACAATACTCCCTTCCTCCCTACCTTCCTTGTCCTTCCCTCATTCATTGCCTTCCTACTAACAAGTAATAACAATGATATGCAAGCCTCCTCCATTGGTCCCAATCCACATTCCTTCTCCCTCTTTAAAAACTGCCGCCTTCCTACCTACAATAACTGTAACAATACTCAATACTTCTCCTACCTCCCTCCCTCCTGTCCCTCTCTCCCTACCTTCCACTTACAGAATAACAAGCTTTTTGTAAGGCTCCTCTCTATCTTCCCCCTCCGTCCCTTGGAATCCTACCTACCTACCTAAAAGAACTGTAATAATACTCCTATCCTCCCTAGTTTCCTACCTGCCTCCCTCCTTCCTATCTTCTACGTTTCCTACTAATATGAATTACAAAGATAACCCCATCTCCTACCACGAATCCACTACAAACCAACTTCCTACCTACACTCATAAATTACTACTTCTACCTACAAGAATTGCAAAAAAGCTTCCTATCCCTGGTCTCGACCTACATCCTGTTCTCGACCTACCCCTGGTCTCGACCCTACTATCCCTCCTTACCTCACTTATTACTCTCTGTTATAACAGAATTACAATCCATAGTCAAGCGACCTCCTTACCTTATTAGCTCACCTACCTACTCTAATAAATTGTTCCCTTTCCTGTCTTCAAGAACTGCAAACAAGTACCTATCCTCCCTAATTCCTCCCTCCCTTCCCTCCCTACCTACCTGCCAACCCATATAGTTATCGCCATCCTTCCCTCCCTCTCTCGCTATCTTCCTCCCTCCTTCCTTCCCTCCCTTCCTCCATCTTTCTCTACTTTCTATGAGTCAAACTTCCATAACACATAAAAATGTGTTTGCCATAAAGAATTGCATCAGTTAGGCCTATATGGATATGTTGTTATACACACATAACCCGCACATAAAAGAGATACGCTTACGACGACGTTTCGGTCCGACTTGGACCACTGACAAAGCACACTACCAGAAGTAGAGCATGACGGCAATATATAGGCAGGAAGAGGTGGTTTGGTATAGTATATACAAGAATGGTAATTAATACCGAACAAGATGAAATTTAAGACACATGCGCAACAACCCGGGCATCTCCTATCGTAGAACTTTCGCCATCCAGCCAGCCCACTGGATGGCGAAACTCCACAACCAAAGGACCCATAGACCCGCACATGTGGTCTCAAAAAATTTTGCGCCCCCAAACAATCAGTATTAGATTAGTAGTAGTAGTAGTAGTAGTAGAAGAGGTAGTAGTAGTGGTAGTGGTAGAAATGGGGAATAAGGAGGACGAGCCAGTCAAATACAAAGGAAGGGGAACACTGCAAGAGAGCTAGGTGCCCACAGAGGAAGAGCAAGCGCACAGAGGTGCGTGAAAGGGGAAGTGGTGAAATAAATGAAGAAGGAACAGAAACACGAGACAGAAGAGAGAAAGACAACCCAGAGGAGAAGAAGGAAAAGAAAAAGAAAAGAAATGTGTTCTTGTCTCCCTCTTTCTCCGTGCCCTCCGCATCTGTGATCCTCAATTCCTTCCAGCAGAAATTTCCACTCTTCATAATTCGTTTTCCCGTCTTGGCTACCCTTCCCATTTCAAAGACTGCCCTCTCTACTCCTGGGAACTCTTCTACCCTCTGCCTTCCCTACATTTCCGGTCTTTCTAATCTCAACAATTCTTTCCGTCCCTTAGACATCAAGCTTACCTTCTGCCAGACTAACACTCTTCGCACTAATCTCGTTCATGCCTCTCCTCCCTCTACAGATGTTCCTGGTGTCTACTCTATTTCTTGCTCCTCCTGTCCTCTTCAATACTTCGGAGAAGCTGGTCGATCTCTTTCTGACAGACTTAGGGAGCACAAAAATAGTGTTAGGCTTGCCGACACTAACAATGCTCTTTTCGTCACGTCAGAGATCATACCCAAATCCTATTGGATGGTCTTCTCTAAAACTGTCTTCCCTACTTCCAACTTTAACAGTCGCCGTCTAGTTGAATCCTCTCTAATACACAACTTTCCTTGTATGAATCTTAGCTCTGGCTTCGTCTCTGTAGATGCCTTCCTCTCCCACTACATTGTAAAATGCTCCAAACTTCAGAACACCTGTGATTTAACCTGACTCCTCATTTTTTCTTTTTCTTTTTCTTTTTCTTTTTCTTCTTCTCCCTCTTCCCCTTTCCTCTTTCCTTTTTCTCCTCCGGGTTGTCTTTCTCTCTTCTGTCTCGTGTTTCTGTTCCTTCTTCATTTGTTTCACCACTTCCCCTTTCACGCACCTCTGTGCGCTTGCACTTCCTCTGTTCGCCTTCCTTTGTATTTGACTGGCTCGTCCTCCTTATTCCCCACTTCTACCACTACCACTACTACTACCTCTTCTTCTACTACTACTACTACTGCTACTACTACTAATGATGAAATTGAGACATGTGCTGAGTCTGGGCGTCTTTGTTGTGGACGTTTCGCCATCCAGTGGCTGGCTGGACGGCGAAACGTCTACGATAGAGATGCCCAGGTGTTGCGCATGTCTTAATTTCATCTTGTCGGTATTATATACCATTCTTGTATTACTACTACTACCACCACCTCTTCCTGCCTATATATAGCCGTCCTGCTCCACTTCTGGTTAGTGTGACTTTGTCAGTGGTCCAAGTCGGACAGAAACGTCGTCGTAAGCTTCTTTCTTTTATGTGCGGGTTATTTGTGTATCGTTCCAGTCACGGTATTGTGCCTTTTTTTGTTATTTATGGATATGTTGCTTTTTGTCGAATAAACAGAGTGGGTTTTTTTCTATTTTTACAATACACTTTCGAAAGTAAATATGAACACAACGAAAAAATATATGTATAATTAACCTTAATTCATTTTAAAAATATTTAAACTGACCTATATATATAATATATATATATATATAAAATATATATATATATATATATATTATATATATATATATATATATAATATTTTAATATATTTTATATATAGAATATATATTTTTATTTTTTATTTTTTTATTATCACACTGGCCGATTCCCACCAAGGCAGGGTGGCCCGAAAAAGAAAAACTTCACCATCATTCACTCCATCACTGTCTTGCCAGAAGGGTGCTTTACACTAACAGTTTTAAACTGCAACATTAACACCCCTCCTTCAGAGTGCAGGCACTGTACTTCCCATCTCCAGGACTCAAGTCCGGCCTGCCGGTTTCCCTGGATCCCTTCATAAATGTTACTTTGCTCACACTCCAACAGCACGTCCCAAATATTAAAAACCATTTGTCTCCATTCATTCCTATCAAACACGCTCATGCATGCCTGCTGGAAGTCCAAGCCCCTCGCACACAAAACCTCCTTTACCCCCTCCCTCCAACCTTTCCTAGGCCGACCCCTACCCCGCCTTCCTTCCACTACAGACTGATACACTCTTGAAGTCATCCTGTTTCGCTCCATTCTCTCTACATGTCCGAACCACCTCAACAACCCTATTGGCTTTTTACTGGTTGTTTTTCTTAACACTTGTTTGCCCTCTCCCTACAGCATTACCTTGTACCCAAGGACTGAGGTACAACGTTTCGCCCACAGCTTTGTACTACCCAAGTTCTAAGGAATCACTTGTGTGTACAATGTTTCGCCCACAGGAAAGGAAGGGATTACTAACCTAACCTAACCTAACCTTGAAACAGCTGACTGAGCAACCACTAGCCCCTTACCCTAGGGTCTTGACCTGTTCTGCACTTCCAGATATATATATATATATATATATATATATTATTATAATATTATACTATATATATATATATTATATATATATATATTTTAAATATATATATATATATATATTTATATATTTTATATATATATAATATATATATATATACAGGAGAATTTAGCTAAGAAAATTTATGTTAGATTATGCAAAAGTGAGGTTATAAGGTAGGTAGGCCTCCCTTTCCAAAAAATTAACTTGCTTCTTACCAAATAAATTTTACTTATCTGTTAAAGCATTCCTTGGTAACCAGACTAATTTGACCTTTATTAGGCAAGGTTTAGGGCAACTTTCTACAATTAAAATCTGTAATAATTGAAATATATTGTGAGTGTTGCAACTCAGCCTCCGCAGAAACATTGGCTTTAATTATCATAGTTCCAGGAAGAATGCTAAGAAAACTTTCGTGTTGTCTAGCAGCAGAGACAGTTATTTATACCAGACTGCTACACGCACACATTGTTCTCCCTCTCTCTACCTCCCTCCTTACCCATCCACTTCCTCTGTAATTTAGTCCCTCTGCCTTTATCTCTTCCATTCTCCCTTTTTACAGTAAACAACAATATGTATTTGAAGAATTGAGACACTTATGCAGCATATGGGAATCTTTATTCAGGAAACGTTTCTCCACACAGTGGCTTCATCAGTCCAATACAAAGAGGAAGGCGTAAGGAGAGGAGTATGAGGTAATCAGTCCCTCAACCTGGAGTCGAAGTGTTCAGTCCATCAATCTTGTAGAATGTACAGCATAGGGCCGTAGACGTGGCTTATATACTGTAGTGAGGTGAGGTGAAGCAGGCGGAGGCGGGGTCATAGTGGTACCATCCACTAGTTGAAGTAGGTCTTCGTTCATAGGTCCAGGCTGAGGGACTGATTACCTCATACTCTTCCTCTCCTTACGCCTTCCTCTTTGTATTGGACTGATGAAGCCACTGTGTGGCGAAACGTTTCCTGAATAAAGATTCCCATATGCTGCATAAGTGTCTCAATCTTCAACTTGTCGGTTTTTCAAACCATTCATCACAATATGTATTTGATTATTAAACACAGGTGAGATATAACAGGTAGTGGGTGGTGGTGGGAGGGGAGGGTAAAGGGGGTAACCCCCCCACCATCACCCCAGCTGCCACTGACGGTCGGCGTCATCTTTAAATATCACTTGTGGTTATTATTCTTCATGATTTTGTAAATATGTCTAGGTTATTTTATGGTTATAGTCTCATTGTTTAGTTTTTTAACATATTAGACAGGTATTTTAAGTTTGGTTTTTATTATATGAATATTTGTATAGCATGCGAGAAGAAGCAGGAATTCTTCAGAACTTTTAGAAGTGTAACTTAAAAATTCTTGGTGGTGCTTTAAACAGTTGAGAGAAACAGAGCAGTATGTAAAGGGAGCGCAGTAGTAGTAGTTAGCAGAGGTA
>NC_069470.1:27601634-27619134 GCF_026875155.1 Cherax quadricarinatus
TTTTCAGACCTATTTACACCCCCTTTTATTTATTCCGTTTTCCCCATTTATACACCTCAATCTATCCCCCCTAATTCTAGTCTTTCTAGAGAGTGCAGATTCGGGCCTAGTCTATCCTCATAGGGAAGGTTTCTGATACAGGGGATCAACTTTGTCATCCCCCTTTGTAATTTTCCGAGAATTTATATCCATTCTTAAAAGGTGAAAAAAAAGTGCAGAAATCAAAATAGGCCAAACCCAAAGGAGTATAGATTTGAAGAAAAACCCCTGAGGACTCTATTATTTATGTTCTTGAATGAAGCCAAAGGATTCTTTAGCTTTATTGCGAACATTATGCACTGTTGTTTTGGGTTTCAGTCAGCTAACCAGAACTCCAAAATCTTTTTCGCAACCGTAAATTAAGATCTACATTATTTAGTTTTATTGGCATGGTTATTGTCCTGTCCAACATTTAGAACTTTGCATTTGTCTATATTAAACTGCATCTGCCACTTTCCGCCCCTGCATCATCTATTCAAAACTTCCGGAGTGTCTAATTTATAAAATGTCGGTTCTCTGAAACCATTCACTACAAAAATTTTGAAATTAAAACACATGTGCAAAACTGGATATTTTTTTGTAGTAGCGTTTCGCCATCGTGGCTTTTTCAATACAGATTCTAGGACATAATAGGAAAACGTAGAAAAAATATTTACAAAGATGAGGTAATCAGTCCCTCGGGCCCTTTGGGGTTAGTGTTAAAACATGTGGTGGGGAGAGTCGGAGCAAAGACAAGAAGCTGGGGCTTTTTATAGGGGTCAGTGAATGGGACGGGGAGCAGCGAGGTCAGTCACTGGTAGGGGGATTTCCCCCGTGGAAGTAGGTCCCTTTCCCAAGAGATGGGTTAGTTGAGCAGCCGTGAAAAAAGGTCTTGTAGATGTCCTCTGACCAAGATTCCATGATGTTTGGGAGTGTCTGACAAGTTGGCAAAAAAGGAAAATACCCACAATATGAAAGTTAAGACCATGTGCAAATCTGGATTTTTATTGTAGTAGACGCCCCCCCCCCCCCCCCAAAAAAACCCCCCCCCCCCCAAAAAAAAACCCCCCTTGGATTAGTGTTTTTAAACAGGGTTAGGAGAGCTGGACAAACAAGAAGAGGCGTTTTTTATAGGGGGCCAGGAATGGGACGGGCCAGACGAGGTCAGTCACTTTTTAGGCGGGATTCCCAGGGAAATAGGTCCTTCCCAAAGAGATGGGGGTTGTTGAAACAGCCCTAAAAAGGTCTTGTAAAGTCCTCTGAACCAAGATTCCATGATTTGAGGTCTGACAAGTTGTGCAAGAAAGGTATAAAAACCGACAATATGAAAATTAAGACACATGTGCAACATTGGATATCTTTATTTTGTAAAGTTTCGCCTCCCGTGGCTTTTTTCAAAACAATTTTTCTAGGACATAATAGGGAAAACAGGAACTATATACAAAAGATGGGTAATCTCCCTCGGCCTTTGGAGTTAGTGTTCACAGCATCGTGGTGGAGGAGAGTCTGGAGCAAAGACAAGAAGACTGGCGCTTTTATAGGCGTCAGTGAATGGGACGGCAGCAGACGAGTCAGTCACTGGTAGGCGGGGATTCCCAGTGGAAGTAGGTCCTTCCCAAAGAGATGGGTTAGTTGCAGCAGCCGTGAAGAGGTCTTGTAGATGTCCTCTGACCAAGATTCCATGATGTTGCAGTGTCTGACAAGTTGTGCAAAGAAAGGTATAAAATACCGACAATATGAAAGTTAAGACACATGTGCAACATCTGGATATCTTTATTGAAGTAGACGTTTCGCCATCAGTGGCTTTATCAATACAGATTCTAGGACATAATAGGAAGACAGTAGAACTATATACAAAAGATGAGGTAATCAGTCCCTCGGCCTTGGAGTTAGTGTTCACAGCATCGTGTGGAGGAGAGTCTGGAGCAAAGACAAGAAGACTGGCGCTTTTTATAGGCGTCAGTGAATGGGACGGCAGCAGACGAGGTCAGTCCATGGTAGGCGGGATTCCCCAGTGGAAGTAGGTCCTTCCCAAAGAGATGGGTTAGTTGCAGCAGCCGTGAAGAAGGTCTTGTAGATGTCCTCTGAACCAAGATTCCAGATGTTGCAGTGTCTGACAAGTTGTGCAAAGAAAGGTATAAAATACCGACAATATGAAAGTTAAGACACATGTGCAACATCTGGATATCTTTATTGTAGTAGACGTTTCGCCATCCAGTGGCTTTATCAATACAGATTCTAGGACATAATAGGAAGACAGTAGAACTATATACAAAAGATGAGGTAATCAGTCCTCGCCTTGGAGTTAGTGTTCACAGCATCGTGGTGGAGAGAGTCTGGAGCAAAGACAAGAAGACTGGCGCTTTTTATAGGCGTCAGTGAATGGGACGGGCAGCAGACGAGTCAGTCACTGGTAGGCGGGATTCCCCAGTGGAAGTAGGTCCTTCCCAAAGAGATGGGTTAGTTGCAGCAGCCGTGAAGAAGGTCTGTAGATGTCCTCTGAACCAGATTCCATGATGTTGCAGTGTCTGACAAGTTGTGCAAAGAAGGTTATAAAATACCGACAATATGAAAGTTCAGAGGACATCTACAAGCCCATTTTCACGGCTGCTGCAACTCCCCCCATCTCTTTGGGAAGGACCTATTTCCCAAACTGGGGAATCCCCCCCTCCCAAGTGATAAACCTCGTCTGCTGCCCGCCCCCTTTCCCACTGACCCCTAAAAAAAAAGCGCCAGCCCTTCTTGTCTTTGCTCCGGGACTCTCCCCCACCACGATGCTGTAAACACTAACCCCCAAGGGCCGAGGGACTGATTCCCTCATTTTTGGTATTAGTTCTACTGCCCTTCCAATTTGCCCTAAAATTTGGGTATTGATAAAGCCATGGGGGCAAAAAGGGTCTTTAAAAAAAGATACCCAGATGTTGCACTGTTTTCTTAATTTTCATATTGTCGGTATTTTATCCCTTTTCCCTTTGCAAATTTGGGTCAGACACGCAACATCATGGAATCTTGGTTCAGAGGACATCAAACAAAAACCTTCTTCCGGCTGCTCCCAACAAAACCCACTTTTTGGGGAAAGGGGACCTATTTCCCAAACTGGGGAATCCCCTCCCAGGGGAGGGCCCTCGTCTGCTGCCCGTCCCATTCACTGACGCCTATAAAAAGCCCCCAGTCTTCTTGCTTTGCTCCAGACTCTCCCCCCACCAGGGAATTGCGGTAAACCCACTAACCCCAAGGGCCCGGGGGATGTTTCCCTCATTTTTTTGTATATAGTTCTCGTTTTTCCTATTTTTGGCCCTGAATCTTTTTGGGTTAAACCCCAATGGAGGGGAAAACTTTCTCCCTACAAAAAAGAAAATCCAGGGGTTGCACTGTGTCTTAACTTTCAAAATTGTGGGTTTTTTTTTTTAAAAAAAAAACCTTTCTTTGCAAAACCTTGTCAGACATGCAACATCAGGGAATCTTGGTTCAGGGGGACATCAACAAGACCTTCTTCCCGGTCCCTCCCAACAAACCCCATCTCTTTGGGAAGGCCCTACTTCCACGGGGGGAATCCCCCCTCCCAGTGCCCTAAACCTCGTCTGCCCCCCGTCCCATTCACTGACCCCTTTAAAAAGCCCCCGTCTTTTGTTTTTGCCCCAGATCTCCTCCACCACGATGCTGGGAACACTAACCCCAAGGCCGGGGGACTGTTTTCCCCCAATCTTTTGTATATGTTTACTGTCTTCCTATTTTTGTCCTAAAAATCTGTTTTGAAAAAAACCCCCAACTGGAGGGCCCAAAAAAACGTTTTATACAATAAGATATCCAGATGTTGCACATGTGTTTTTAACTTTAAATTTTGGGCCGGGTTTTTTTATACCTTTCTTTGCACAACTTTTTCGGGACATGAAAACATCATGGAATTTTTGGTTCAGAGGAAATCTAAAAAGGACCTTTTTTTCCAAGGTTTGCTGCAACTAACCCATTCTTTGGGAAGGCCCTATTTCCCACGGGGGGAAATCCCCCCTTTCCAAAGGAAAACGGGACCTCGTCTGTTTGCCCGTCCTTCACGGGACGCCTAAAAAAAAGGCCCCAGTTTTTTTGTCTTTGCCCCCGACTCTCCTCCACCACGATGCTTGTGAAAAACTAACCAAGGCCGGGGGCTGATTACCTATCTTTTGTAATAGTTCTACTGTCTTCCTATTATTCTAAAATTCTTTTATTGTTTAAACCCCACTGGATGGCAAAAACTTTTATAAAATTTAAAGATATCCAGATGTTGCAAAATGTGTCTTAACTTTCAAAATTGTCGGTATTTTATACCTTTCTTTGCAAAAACTTGTCGGGAAAATGAAACATCAGGGAAAATTTTGGTTCAGGGGGACATCTACAAGCCCTTTTACGGCTCCCTAAAACAAACCCATCTTTTTGGGAAGGACCAACTTCCACTGGGGAATCCCCCCCTTCCAGTGCTGCCCTGTCTTTTGCCCGTCCCTTTTCACTGCGCCTATAAAAAGCCCCAGTCTTCTTGTCTTTGCTCCGATCTCCTCCCCCACGATGGGGTGAACACTAACCCCAAAGGCCGGGGGGACTGATTCCCTCATCTTTTGTATATAGTTCTACTGTTTTCCCCTATTTGGTCCTAAAATTGTTTTGATAAAGCCACGGGATGGGGAAACGTCTATACAATAAAAGATACCAGAGGGGTTGCACTGTGTTTTTTAACTTTCATATTGTCGGTTTTTATCCCTTTTCTTTGCAAAAACTTTTTCAGACACTGAAACTTTATGGTTCTTTTTCCCGAGGACATCTCAAGCCCTTCTTCACGGCTGTTTGAAAACAAACCCCATTTTTTTGGGAAGGACCTACTTCCCGGGGGGAATCCCCCCTCCAGTGATTGACCTCGTCTGCTCCCCCGGGTTCCCATTCACTGACCCCTTTTAAAAAGGGGCCGTCTTCTTGTCTTTGCTCCAGACTCCCCTCCCCACGATGCTGTGAACAAAAAACTAAAGGGGCCGAGGGACTGATTACCTCTTTCTTTTGTATATAGTTTATGTTTTTCCCTTTTATGTCCTAGAATCTGTATTGTTTAAAGCCACTGGTGGCGAAACGTCTCTACAAAAAAAAGAAAACCAGATGTTGCCCATGTGTTAAACTTTCTTATTGGGGGGTTTTTTAAATACCTTTCTTTGCAAAACTTGTCAGACACTGCAACATCATGGAATTTGGTTCAGAGGAATCAAAGGGCCCCTTTTTCACGGCTGCTGCAACTAACCCATCTCTTTGGGGGAAGGGGATTTACTTCCCGGGGAATCCCCCCCTACCAGTGATTTGACCGTCTGTCCCCGGGTCCCATTCACTGACTTTTTATAAAAAGCCCCGGGCTTTTGTCTTTGCTAGATTTCCTCCCCCACGATGCTTGGAACACTAACCCCAAGGGCCGGGGATGTTTACCTTTTTTTTGTATATAGTTCTACTGTTTTCCCTATTATGTCCTAGAATCGTTTTGGAAAAAGGGCCACGGATGGCGAAACTTTCTACAAAAATTTAAAAAATTTTCCCAGATGTTGCACATGTGTTTTAAATTTTTTCAAAATTGGTCGGTATTTTATACCTTTTTTTGGCAAAGATTTTGTGGGTTTGAAACGCAAAAACCTAAAACCCCCGCCTCAATGAACACATTTACGCATGTAGGAACGATAATATAAGAACATACATAAGAAAGGAGGAACACTGCAGGAGGCCTGTTGGCCCATACTAGGCAGGTCCTTTACAATTCATCCCACTAACAAAACATTTGCCCAACCCAATTTTCAATGCTACCCAAGAAATAAGCTCTGATGTGCAAGTCCCACTCAAAATCCAACCCTCCCACTCATGTATTTATCCAACCTAAATCTGAAACTACCCAAAGTCCTAGCCTCAATAACCCAACTAGGTAGACTGTTCCACTCATCAACTACCCTATTTCCAAACCAATACTTTCCTATGTCCTTTCTAAATCTAAACTTATCTAATTTAAATCATTACTGCGGGTTCTCTCTTGGAGAGACATCCTCAAGACCTTATTAATATCCCCTTTATTAATACCTATCTTCCACTTATACACTTCGATCAGGTCTCCCCTCATTCTTCGTCTAACAAGTGAATGTAACTGAAGAGTCTTCAATCTTTCTTCATAAGAAGATTTCTAAAGCTATGTATTATTAGTCATCCTACGCTGAATGTTTTCTAACGAATTAATCCATTCTGTAATATGATACCAAACTGAGCTGCATAAACTAGGTAGGCCTTACTAATGATGTAAAGTAAACGTTTGTCCACAATAAAAAGTCACATTAGATGTTTGCAACTTGTGTCCTTTTACCTTTACCATATTGTCGGTAATTCTATCAACTTTAATACTTACTGAAAGATTGAAAAAAGCTGCAGTATGACCCTCTGGACTTCTGTTGCTTACACTTTTTGTGTAATAAATTTGGTAGAATTACCGACAATAGTAAAGTAAAAGGACACAAGTTTGCACATTAGTTGCACTTGTGCCCTTTTTCTTTACATACTTATATGATGTGTAAAATGGTATATAATACCGACAAGATGAAATTAATACACATGTGACAACATCTGGGTAACTTATTGTAGAGAATGAATACTTAGGAATTCTTCGCTTGCTAATTCGTGGGCACGACCTACATCCACATTTGAACAAATGTACACCACCTATCTGCTGCAACCCTCCCTGCCATAGATAACGTTCTATAAGCTGATTCTCCGCTATGATGCCGTATTCTATTCAAGATTGATGGACTGAACACATCGACACAAGGTGGGGACTTATTAACCTCATTCTTCTCCTGTTCTTCAAGTTTCTCCTACGTAATGGACTTAATGAAGCCACTGTTTGGCGAAACGTTCCTCAAAAAGATCCCAAGAGTTTGCAATGGTGTCTATTTATCTTTATTGTAGACGTTTCGCCATCCCGTGCTTTATCAATACAAAATCTAGGACATAACTTCAAGTTAAGACCCCTCCCGAAGAGGAACCAGAGATGACTGCTGCCACACTAGTGTACCATGGAGTCAACGAACCAGACAACTGCTTACCTGTATAACGACATATCCTCCTCCTCGCTAGTGTCCATAATTAGGAAGTACAACGGTGTTGTCGCGTATGAGATTCACCAGTTTGAACGACCAGAAGAGTGCTTGAACAGCATATGTCGCATCATTGTAGAAACCTTTCTCCCTCGGGAGCCAGAGACGGGTCATCGCAAGATTGAGACCCGTGGCCATATACGGTCCTTATCACTGTACAGGCCACTAACAGAAGAAATCAAGTCATCTATCGAAGCAAAGAACCCTTGGGCCAAGGTGGACTTACATTACTAAAATACCCAATGCTTCATCCATCTGAAGGTCTCCTTAGTGACAGTCAACAAGGGCAGCCAGAGCCTCGCTTGAGGGCATGTCGATTCACTACTTCCACATCAACCCCAGCTTCATCGAAGCAGAGAAATTCAACATATCCACAGATGCTATAATTATTGTTACCAACACCAATACTTACAACACCACAAATAATGTCCTGACCAAGGACAAAAAGTTCAGCTCCCACCTGTGGCCGTGAGGGTCCATGACTTCCAATGACAATTTGCTCTACTGCTTCACTCACCTAAATGCTTGAACAGCAAGAATGGCCACTCATACTCTGCTCCATGGTGCCCTCCATAAGACAAAAGAAACTCATGAAACAACAACAACACAAAAGAAACCCAGTCCCACAAGCAACCACATATTCTGCCTATCACCAAGCTTCACGCAACACTAAACCAAGATACACATTCACGCAAGCGCTCCCGACCTCTTCCCTATCCATCACCTACAGCCGAACACCCACCAAGATTCTTTATTTCATATGTATGCTCATGTACAGAATGCAGTCTGATCCTGGTTCTTCCAACACCACCATCAATTGAACTTTACAAACAAAATAAATATGCCCGGCCTCACATTCCCCTGCATCACCACCTGTACCACTGAGATCCTAAAATCACTGGCAAATAATTACCATACAATCACCGCTGCTCCACCGCTGTCACAACCTCCACTAGACACAGAGATGGACCAATCGCAGAGACCACAGAGGTACCTCGGCAAACCCCCCCAATGAGAGTTCCACTACAACCGCTTTCATCCACTGCTCTAGACACTGACCAGTCGGAAAGCTCCTCCTTCACCAGTTTCAGCCACCAGCCAAGAAAGCAAAACCACAAGAAACTGCGGATGCACCTCATGCGGTGCCACTGCCACCTGACTGTCAGTTCGCATAGTCAGGATAGTTCCCTGACAATGGAACTGAACTTCCTCCCAGGCTGAGGGACTGACAACCTCAAATTCTACCGACTTCAAGGGTGATGGACTGATTACATCGTCTTCACATCTCTACAGTTCCTGCCTACTTCTGTAATTCGACTGAAGAAGCCTACTGTGTTAGGCGAAACGTTTCGGAATAAATTTGCCTAACTGTTGCCTATTTGTGTCTTACCTACCAACCTGTCGGTATTGTATACCATTGTGATGTTAATCAGGGTGGTGGTGTGGCGATGTATGTCAAAGAAAATTTAAATTGTCTTAGACATTATATAAGATTAAAAAACAACGAACACAGAATCTGTTTGGCTACAGTTTTCTTCTCGAGGAACGTTACAAATTAATTTTGGTGGTGTGATTTATAGGCCTCCCAAATCATGATAGGAGGGCAGTTAATCTGTTATGGGAACAAATTCATAAGGCATCTAATATGAAAAAAGTTGTGACAAGGGAGAATTTAACTTAGACAAATAGAATGGAACAATATGACAGGCAATCTTGAGTCTAGTTGACTTTCTTGATCGGTTCATGATGCATTTTTAATAGAACAGGTTGTGACAGAATGAACAAGTGGAAGCAATCTGCCCTTGACTTGGTTTCTTGCCAACAAAGATTCACTACATAATAATCTTGAGTTAATGATAGCATGGGGAAAGTGATCACAAATCACTTAGTTTTAAAATATTCATGAAATGCCCAAGATAACTGCAATCAAATCTCTTCCCAAAATTCCACTTGGCCCGACTTCATGGGACTGAAAAAAATTACCGTGGGTGGGCTACATTGAGATGTCCTGACTATGGGTCAGGTATGGTGATCTTGGTTGCCAATGTGACGTAATTTCAGAGCAATAGTTCTAGCTTGCCCAGACAACTTTTTTTTCCGGAGCAGGGAAATAGATCTAACAAAAATGATCCCAAATGGATACAATAGATTAAAACATCTCATTGGTTCAAAAGAGAGACATATATAGGCGTATCAAAAAGATGGGATGGGCGATTTAAGAAATCAATATATTCAATTAAAGAGAGAAGTGATGGCTGGTTGATGTGAAGGACCAGGTGGCTTCAGTTCCCTCGGTGCCCTGGTGATGGAACCAGCGTGCTTCAGCTCCCTCAGGTGCCCGGTTATGTGACCAGGTGCTTCAGTTCCCATCGGTGCCCTGTGATGGGACCAGTGCCTTCAGTCCCTCGGTGCCCTGGTGATGGAACTAGGTCTTCACTCCCTCAGTGCCTGGTAATGGACTCAGGTGCTTCAGTACCCTGGTGAATGGACCAGGTACTTCAGCTCCCTCAGTACTCTCTTTAAATATGCCCTGGTTTCAAAGCTTATTCCATGGATGGATATAAGGTGGGTTGGGCAGGTGGTTTTGTTTGTGGGTCTGGGTTGAGGGAGGCCCTGCCTAGGTATGGCCTGTGGCTTGCTGCAGTGTTTCAAGACTTTTGAAATGAGCACATAAAAATGGTTACATCCTACCTCACAAAAGGAAGTCTAAGTCAAATAACAATATTAAGCAAATACATTTACGATTTTACTATTATCGCAAATACAATCAATATAAAATTATAAGAACAGGTAATAATTATATATATATATATATAAATATATATATATATATATATATATATATATATATTTTATTAAATATTATAATATTAATCATTGCAACCCATCAGGGTTTGTCAAGAGCCACTAACAGTAATTATCTACCTAACCCATTTTCAAGATCCTCTCAGCAGCATCAAGGTAAAAATAAAGCAAGTAAAATAATCTTGTATCACTGGAGAGTAAAAGTGAGAAAACAGCGTCCTAACACTGCAATAAACACAACACCAGAAATACAAAAATCAAACTGTTTATATATAGCATCCAAATTTGAACAAAGATAAAGAAAGTTCCATAAGAAACATGAAGAAATCACACATTCACATGAAGGAAAATGCAGAAAACACAATAAGAACATAATAAGTTGAGACACTTAAAAAATAACGACTAAAATAAACAATAAATGGCTTCCCATGGCGTTTCTAGGTTAGAGGAGTTCGTCTCTTCTGGCCTGAACTTTGTTTCTAGTCACCCGGCGGTGTATTTACTGGGCTCAGATTTGTGTGTGTCCTCCCTAGTAATTACATCTGGTTGTCTATATTGATGATTTCAACACTTGATTGTAATATCATATGGTGTTGCTGCATTTTGACAAGTTTAATTTCCTCTCTGAGAAATGCTGTGTTTGGGCTTCACACCTCTCTACTCCCCCTCAAATGTTTGTTGTTTAATTCATTTTTTTATTATAAGAATAATATTTTGCTGAATGATTACAAGTGTAAAACACGTTTTGAACACATTGTCAGGAGTACAAACACTGACTGATCGAACAGTTTATAACATGAAAAGTTTCTTCTGAAAGTGACCTTGGTAAATTTGTACTCGCTTTGTATTATTTCAAGAAAAATTATTTAAGTAATAGTTATACTCAAACTACTGATCACAAAATTACTGAGACCTGATGTCTTGTAGTTTTTGTGATTCCATATTCATTTTTTTGTCTGATTCACTTAGTAACGCTTATTTAACTAACCTAAAGTCCGATTTATAATTAAATTGATTTTCATATTTTCAACATGTATCTCTCAAAGTATTTGATGGTTGCTTATTTACACAGACTGTTGTCTACACATACAAGACTGAGTCAACATCCAACTTACTGAATCGAAATAGATTTAATGATTTCGTAAAAGGACACATGTTGTGGTGGTGATGGTGATGGTGATGTGAGTGGTGGTGGTGTGGTGGTGTGTGGCGGTGGTGGTGGTGGTGGTGGTGTGGTGTGTGGGGTGGTGTGGTGAAGGTGATGGTGGGAGGTGATGTGGTGGTGATGTGGTGGTGGTGTGGTGGTGGGGGGGGGGGGGGGTGTGTGGTGGGGTGGTGTGATGGTATGGTGTGTTGATGGTGATGGGGTGGTGATGGTGATGGGGCGATGGTGGTGGTGTGGTGGTGATGGTGGAGGGTGGGTGGTGGTGATGTGAGGTGGTGGTGTGGTGTGATGATGGTGGTGATGGTGAATGTGATGGTGGGTGGTGATGTGTTGGGGGGTCGTGAAATGTTTAGTAGTGTTATTTAGTTGGTTACTATGGTATTCTGCGGGTTTTTATTTTTTAAGGCAACACGACCCTAAACATACTTCAGTGATTAAAATAACTCAAGTCATTTTCCGCATTAATCTCATTTCCAGTCATTATTAAACAATAAAGGCAGCTTTCGTCAATCTCCTTTAACAAATATTTCCCACGAGATACTACCACAGTAAACATTTGCACTCAAACATCACATAACACTGTTGCTACTACTACTACTACTACTACTACTACTACTAAAACTACTACAACTACTTCTACCACCACCAATTAGGATGGATTGATGCTTATGCTTTCTCAACAATATTTTTGTAAATATACTGTATATAGCCTCTGTGTGTTGTACTGTTTTGTATAAATTTGACAAGAACAATAATACGTCTCGTAGATTGGCTCACATGTCCCTTGGCTTAACATCTTTACAGAATTAATGATGATTTGTCTCCATTTCGCTCTTTTGAAATTAGAAAAAGTTCCGAACATGGATAGCTAGATTCAGAACCGTGACATAAATTGTAGTGAGAAGCTGTTTACCAAATTTTTTTAAATATGCACTTATTATCTCTGTATAACTGAGGTGCCAAGCAAACAACTTAAATTTTATACTGTACATTTTCAACCTTTGGCGACTCAAATATACAATTATCAAATGAACTTTTAATACAAATCGTGTAAGATTTGAAACAAATGATTGATGTGTGCAAAACAAGATTGTTGATGGTTAGTGTTGTAGATGAAGGTTCAGAGAGCCGAACAAGTTGAAAATTAGACAACGTGCAAAACAACTGGTCTCTTTAATGAGGAAAACGTTTCGCCACACATGGCTTCATCAGTCAATAGAAGAAAAATGGGAAGGAACAGGTGGAGTTAGGTAATCAGTCTTCCCTCCTCAGCCTTGAGTCGATGTGGTCATCCCTCAATCTGAAAAGATACAGCATATGTGCGGAGAATAGCTTATATACTGTAGCAGGATAGGTGCAGCAGTCGTATGTGGTAACACATTGTCCGATGTAGAAGTATGTATAGTGATACGGGACAGGTTGTGTGGAAAAAAACCCACATGTACCGTTTAGTATATTCATTAAAGGATACGAAATTGCCACGGTGACTTCATTGTTTACTGATGAAGTCACTCGTTTGAAACTTTTCCCTGAACTTTTACACACGTGTCCCTTATCCACAGGTGTACCGCTAGAGTAAAAAAAAAAACGGTTCAAATGTTTGAAGTTGGTAAATAAATAATAATAATAATAATAGAGGAAGAAGAGAAGAAAAGAAGAAGAAGAAGAAGAGAAGAAAGAAGAAGAAGAAGAAGAAGAAGAAGAAGAAGAAGAAGAAGAAGAAGAAGAAGAAGAAGAAGAAGAAGAAGAAATAATAATAATAATAATAACGATACTAGTACTAATTATTTGGTTGCTAAATTAGTTATATTGTATGTTTTGCAAATTATAGTTTTACAATTGTTGGGCAATAAGTCATATTAGTACATGTGTACACAAAGGTACAGATGGTAACTAGTTTAATTCCATCATCATGGAATTACTCAAACAGCTTCCAAAACTCTCAGTGGTTGAGCTTCAAGACCTTAAAGTCTACTAAAAGCTTCGACGACAGAAATGAGTGAAACTTACATGTGTCGGTCCAGATCTGACCATTTTAGTTGTAAAGCACCCATAATATTTTTTCTCTTTAACCGGAATTTTAATAATTTTCAGAATACCTCTTCTGAAACGACTCAACATTAATTGTCTGGTGGATTTTAATGCAGGGAAAGTGCCATTAACTTTATTTTCATCCAGGGAAATTTGATGTTGCAAAATAATAAAAGTAATTTGGGGAATCGTTGAAATATCCGCGCCATAACTGAGAAAATAACTCACTGATGGCACTTCAAAACATTTCACCACTGATTGTGCATTCCGTTACATAAGACTGACTCTGCTACTTTTTTCCGTACACAAGACTGCACTGCTACTTCCTGTAACACAAGACTGACGCTGCTAATTCTCATACACAAATTGACGGCTGCTACATTCACGTATCACAAAATTCACGCTGCTACTTCCGTACAACAAAATTCCACGCAGCACTTCCCGTACACAAGACTGAACTGGTACGCAAAAATGTGGATATGCTGGGGCTTGATGCCTGGTCTATAGGGTTAAAGGTAAAAGTTACACACCACTCAGGCATAAACAGGCCACCCAGGGCTACCCATTAAAAAAAACAGAAAGCGCTAAAACCGCGTATTGTTTACTCTTCAAGGGGGTGGGGGGGGGGGGGGGGGTGATCAGAGGGTTAGGCAAAAATCCCAATTAGGAAAATATATCTATTTAATCACCATAACAAAAAACCTTAATTCTCTACACGCCCAAATGAAGGTACACACACTGGCTGGAGATTTCAGCCACCATTACACTAGGCTCCGTAGCGTCAGGCCCCGGCATGACACCACAAACTCATTTTACTTCATCACTCATCCCACAGCACCCTGACCAGTCAGAGCCTGGTTAACATACAGGTAAGCCATATGAAAGCCTATGGCTTGAATTGGATAAACAAAATGAGTGTATTATTGCAAACTTAATTTAAAATACACAACATCTCCGACGCCAGCTTCTACCGCCATCCTAACGTCACGTGACCTCCTCCCCCACGCTTACTCTGCGTACCCAAACACCCTTTGGGAAAATTAAATCACTAATCCTTTTCTTTATAATTATAGTTAGAGTTCTTTACAGTACCCCCAAAAGCACATTATGAATTAAAAAATTATTCCTTACAACTACAATATTATATTTATTAGGCACACTTCCCCACTAATATGTACATACGATGTCATGGAGAACCCTGCATAACACTGACACTGCTACTTTCCCGTACACAAGACTCACGCTGCTACTTTCCCGTACACAAGACTCACGCTGTACTTTCCGTACACAAGATCACGTGTACTTTCCGTAACAAGACTCACGTGCTATTTTCCCCGTACAAAAAGACTCCGCTGTACTTTCCCGTCCCACAAGACTCACGCTGCTACTTTCCCGTACAAAAGACTGACGCTGCTACTTACAAGAATAATAAGGAAACACAAACTCTCCTATCCACTTCCCTCCTTACCTCTCTTTCTGCATTCCTTCTTTAAGAATAAGGATATCCCAAGCTTCCTCCCTCCCTCCCAATATTTCTGCCTTCCTATCTACCTACAAGAATTACAACAACATTCCCCATCCTCCTCCGTCCATACCTACCTCCTTACATCTCTCTCCCTACCTACGTATTTACATTAATAAGAAGGATCCTGAAAGCCTCCCCGTACTTCCCAACTTACCTACCTAGCTACCAACTTTCCTACTTATAAGAATTACGAAGTACCACAAGCCTGCGCCCTACTTATCTCCCTCTCTCCCTATCCCCCTCTTTTCTTCTCTTGATATATACCCACTTACAAGAATACTAAGAATACTGGAAGACTCATCTCTGCCTGCCTCCCAACCCACATACCTACGTCCCTCCCTAAATTCTACCTTCCTACCTAAAAGGGAATTGCAACAATATTTTTTTTCTATCCTCCACTCTTCGTACCTACCCCCTTCCTACCTCTCTTTTACCCTCCTATTTATAAAAAATTAAAAGGATCCCTCTGGAGTCCTCTCTACCTGTCTACCTACATGCCTCCCTGCCTCTCTCCCTAAATAATTAAGATTCAACCTATAAGAATTACAACAATACTCCCTTCCTCCCTACCTTCCTTGTCCTTCCCTCATTCATTGCCTTCCTACTAACAAGAATTACAATGATATTCAAGCCTCCTCCATGGCCTCCAATCCACATTCCTTCCTCCCTCTTTAAACTGCCGCCTTCCTACCTTCAATAACTGTAACAATACTCATTTACTTCTCCTTACCTCCCTCCCTCCTTTCTTCTCTCCCTACCTTCCTACTTACAAGAATAACAAGGATTTTGTAAGGCTCCTCTCTATCTTCCCTCCCTCCGTCCTTGGAATCCTACCTTCCTACCTAAAAGAACTGTAATAATACTCCTATCCTCCTAGTTTCCTACCTGCCTCCCTCCTTTCCTATCTTCTTACGTTCCTACTAATATGAATTACAAAGATATCCCCAGTCTCCTACCTACGTATCCACTTACATACCTACTTCCTTCCTACACTCCATAAATTACTACCTTTCTACCTACAAGAATTGCAAAAATGCTTCTATCCTGGTCTCGACCTACATCCTGGTCTCGACCTACATCCTGGTCTCGACCTACATCCTGGTCTCGACCTACATCCTGGTCTCGACCTACATCCTGGTCTCGACCTACATCCTGGTCTCGACCTACATCCTGGTCTCGACCTACATCCCTCCTTACCTCACTCATTAACTCTCTGTTAACAAGAATTACAATCATAGTCAAGCGACCTCCTTACCTTATTACTCACCTACCTACTTCTATAAATTGTTCCCTTCCTGTCTTCAAGAACTGCAACAAGTATCCTATCCTCCCTAATTCCCTCCCTCCTTCCCTCCCTACCTACCTGCCAACCCATATAGTTATCGCCATCCTTCCCTCCCTCTCTCGCTATCTTCCTCCCTCCTTCCTTCCCTCCCTTCCTCCATCTTTCTCTACTTTCTATGAGTCAAACTTCCATAACACATAAAAATGTGTTTGCCATAAAGAATTGCATCAGTTAGGCCTATATGGATATGTTGTTATACACAAATAACCCGCACATAAAAGAGATACGCTTACGACGACGTTTCGGTCCGACTTGGACCACTGACAAAGTCACACTAACCAGAAGTGGAGCAGGACGGCTATATATAGGCAGGAAGAGGTGGTGGTGGTAGTAGTAGTAGTAGTACAAGAATGGTATATAATACCGACAAGATGAAATTAAGACACATGCGCAACACCCGGGCATCTCTATCGTAGACGTTTCGCCATCCAGCCAGCCACTGGATGGCGAAACGTCCACAACAAAGGCACCCAGACTCCGCACATGTGTCTCAATTGCATCAGTAGTAGTAGTAGTAGTAGTAGTAGTAGTAGTAGTAGTAGTAGTAGAAGAGGTAGTAGTAGTGGTAGTGGTAGAAATGGGGAATAAGGAGGACGAGCCAGTCAAATACAAAGGAAGGGGAACACAGCAAGAGAGCTAGGTACCCACAGAGGAAGAGCAAGCGCACAGAGGTGCGTGAAAGGGGAAGTGGTGAAATAAATGAAGAAGGAACAGAAACACGAGACAGAAGAGAGAAAGACAACCCAGAGGAGAAAAAGGAAAGAGGAAAGGGGAAGAGGGAGAAGAAGAAAAAGAAAAAGAAAAGAAATGTGTTCTTGTCTCCCTCTTTCTCCGTGCCCTCCCCATCTGTGATCCTCAATTCCTTCCAGGAGAAATTTCCACTCTTCATAATTCGTTTTCCCGTCTTGGCTACCCTTCCCATTTCAAAGACTGCCCTCTCACGTGCTAAACGTAATTTCTTCTCTCCCAAACTCTCTACTCCTGGGAACTCTTCTACCCTCTGCCTTCCCTACATTTCCGGTCTTTCTAATCTCAACAATTCTCTCCGTCCCTTAGACATCAAGCTTACCTTCTGCCAGACTAACACTCTTCGCACTAATCTCGTTCATGCCTCTTCTCCCTCTACAGATGTTCCTGGTGTCTACTCTATTTCTTGCTCCTCCTGTCCTCTTCAATACTTCGGAGAAGCTGGTCGATCTCTTTCTGACAGACTTAGGGAGCACAAAAATAGTGTTAGGCTTGCCGACACTAACAATGCTCTTTTCTGTCACGTCAGAGATCATAGCCATCCTATTGACTGGTCTTCTGCTAAAATTGTCTTCCCTACTTCCAACTCGAACAGTCGATGTCTAGTTGAATCCTCTCTAATACACAACTTTCCTTGTATGAACCTTAGCCTGGCTTCGTCTCTGTGATGCCTTCCCCTCCCACTACATTGTAAAATGCTCCAAACTTCAGAACACCTGTGATTTAAC
>NC_069470.1:27620649-27635713 GCF_026875155.1 Cherax quadricarinatus
GAAGTTGGTTTTGTTTAAATTAAACGTTTGGGAGGATTTTTTCCAAATGGGAATCCCCTTTTTGGGTTTTTTTTGGGGAACCCCGACCTCCCCCTTTATTAATAATCACATTGTGTTTTTTTAATTTTGTGCCCCGAGAGCCTTCCCCCAAAAAAGAATTAAAAATTTAGCTAACCTTTTTGGGGTTATATGCGCAGGAACCCCCTTGGTTTTTCGGCGGCCAGCCCCTGGTTTTGGTCTCCAAATCCATAAGGGGGTTGCTACCCTTGGGCAAATGTTTTATTTTTAATCATTTCCTTGGAAAAATTTTTTTTGGGGGGGAGCACCTGACGTCCACAGGGGAGCCTCTGTTGAGTCAGGTGTCCCCCTTCATATTTCCCCCCCCCCGCATCCCCGCCCGGGGGTTCCGGAGCCCATCTGTGTGGCGTCAGGTGCTCCCCCTTCCCCAATTCCCCCCCAAAACTCGTTTTCCCCTGGGCGGGGTTCCCAGGAGTCCATCGGGTGTGAGAGGTCCCTCCCCCTTCACCCTTCCCCCCCCAAAAACTCGCACCCCCAGGCCCAGGGTTCCGGGAGCCCATCTTGGACGCGGTCTCCCCTTCCCTATTCCCCCCCCACACACGCATCCCAGGTCCGGGGGTTTCCGGGGTCCTCTGTGTGACGTCAGGTGCCCCCCTTCCCCATTTCCCCCCCCACACCGCTCCCCGGTCGTGGTTCCAGGAGCCTCTGTTGAGTAGGGCTCCCCTTCCCCCATTCCCCCCCCACCGCATCCCCGGCCCGTGTTCCAGGAGTCCATCTGTGTGATTAGGTGCTCCCCCCCCCCCACTTCCCCCCCCACACTCGCATCCCAGGTCCGTGGTTCCAGGATCATCTTTTTACGTCGGTGCCCCCCCTTTTCCCCCTTCCCCCCCCACACTCGCATCCCCAGGCCCGTGGTTCCATGAGTCCATCTGTGTGAGTCAGGTGCCCCCCTTCCCCACTTCCCCCCCCACACTCGCTCCCCAGGCCCGGGGTTCCAGGGTCCATCTGTGTGACTCAGGTGCTCCCCTTCCCCATTCCCCCCCCCCAAAATCGCCCCCCGGCCCGGGGGTTCCGGGCCCATCTGTGTGCGTCAGGTGCCCCCCTTTTCCCACTTCCTCCCTCCCGCCCCCCAGGCCCGAGTTCCAGAGTCCATCTGGGGGACGTCGTGCTCCCCCTTCCCCTTCCCCCCCCACACTCGCATCCCCCGGCCCCGGGGGTTCCAAATCCATCTGTTGACGTGGGGTGCCCCCCTTCCCCACTTCCCCCCCCCACTCGCACCCCAGGTCCTTTTATTTCCAGGACCCCCCTGTGTGACCCGGGCTCCCCCTTCCCCATTTCCCCCCCACACCCCCAAACCATCCTCCCCGGGTCCGTGGCCCCAGGAGTCCCCCTGTGTGACCCAGGGCTCCCCCACCGCCTTTCCCCCCACAACTCAACCCCGCACCCAGGCCGTGGATCCGGGAGTCCCCCTGTGACCCCCGGGTGCTCCCCCCTTCCCCACTAACTGCCCCACACACTAAAACCTCCCCCCCCAGGTCCGTGGATCCAAGATTTCCCCTGTGTGACCCAGGTGCCCCCCTTCCCCTTTCCCCCCCCACCCCACACCTAACCCCTCGCATCCCGGTCCGTGGATCCAGGAGTCCCCTGTGTGACCCCAGGTGCTCCCCTCCCCCCTTTCCCCCCACCCTCAAACCTCGCATCCCCGGGTCCGTGGACCCAGGAGTCCACCTGTGTGAAAGGTCTCCCCTTCCCCCATTTTCCCCCACCCCCAACCCCCGACCCCCAGGTCCGTGGATCCAGGGTCCACTTGTGTAAACCCAGGTGCCCCCCCCTTCCCCACTTCCCCCCCACACCCTAAAACCCTCGCATCCCCAGTTCCGGGGGACCCAGGAGTCCACCTGTGTGACCCCAGGGCTCCCCCTTCCCCACTTTCCCCCCACACCCTAACCCTGCACCCCCGGTCCGTTGATCCAGGGTCCACCTGTGTGACCCGGTGCTCCCCCTTCCCCATTCCCCCCCACCCTCAACCCCTCGCATCCCGGTCCGTAGTTCCAGGGTCCACCTGTGGCCCGGGGGCCCCCCCTTTCCCCCATCCCCCCAAAACCCTAAACCATGCTCCCCGGTCCGTGGATCCAGGGTCCCCCTGGTGACGCCGGGGCTCCCCCCTTCCCCCACTTTCCCCCACACCCCAACCCCGCACCCCCGGGCCCGTTGATCCAGGAGTCCCCCTGTTTTTGACACCGGTGCCCCCCCCTTCCCCCATTTTCCCCCCCACACCCTAAACCCTCGCACCCCCAGGTCCGTAGTTCCAGGAGCCACCTGTGTGACACCGGGTGCTCCCCCTTCCCCCTTCCCCCCCACCCTAAACCATCGCATCCCCAGGTCTGGATCCAGGGCCCCCTGTGTGACCCGGTCCCCCCCCTTTCCCCCATTTCCCCCCCAACACATCAACCCTCGCATCCCAGTCCGGGGACCCAGGAGCCACCTGTGTGCGCCAGGTGCCCCCCTTCCCCACTAACCCCCCCCCCACTCAACCCTCGCTCCCCAGGTCCGTGGACCCAAAGGTTCCACCGTGTGACCCCATGTCCCCCCCTTCCCCATTTTCCCCCCCCCCCCAACCCCCTGAACCCTCGCATCCCCGGTCCGGGGATCCGGGGCCACCTGTGTAAACCCCAGTGCCCCCCTTCCCACTTCCCCCCACCCCTAACCTCGCATCCCCAGGCCCCGGGGACCCAGGGTCCCCTGTGTGACACCAGGGGTCCCCTTCCCCCACTTTCCCCCACCCCCCTCAACCCTCGCATCCCAGGTCCGGGGGGATCCGGGGAGTTACCTGTGTGACACCCAAGGTGCTCCCGTTCCCCACTTCCCCCCCACCCCCTCAACCCTCCACCCCCGGGGGTCCGTGGATCCAGGATCCACCTGGTGCGCATGTGCTCCCCCTTCCCCACTTTCCAACCACACCCTAAACCCCTGCATCCCCAGGTCCGTTGACCCAGGGGGTCCACTGTGTGACCCCAGGTGCCCCCCCCTTCCGCATTCCCCCCCCCACACCTCAACCCTGCACCCCCCAGGTCCGGGGATCCAGGGCCACCTGTGTGACCCCGGGTGCTCCCCCTTCCCATTTTCCCCCCCCACACCCTCAACCCTGCATCCCCGACCCGTGGATCCGGGGTCCACCTGTGTGACACAGGTGCTCCCCCTTCCCCACTTCCCCCCACCCCCTCAACCCTCGATCCCAGGTCCGGGGGATCCAGGAGTCCACCTTGTGAACCAGGTCCCCCCCTTCCCCCATTTCCCCCCCCCCCCAACCCTAAACCCTCGATCCCCAGGGTCCGTGGATCCAAAAAAGTCCCCCCTGTGTGACACTGGTGCTCCCCTTCCCCACTTCCCCCCCCCCCCAACCCTAAACCCTCCACCCCCCGGTCCGTGGATCCAGGAGCCCCAACGTGTGACCCAGGTGCTCCCCCTTCCCCCTTTCCCCCCCCACACCTAAAACCCTCGCATCACCAGGCCCGGGATCCAGGAGTCCACCTTTTGTGCACTGGGTGCCCCCCCCTTTCCCCCCACTTGCCCCCCCCACCCTCAACCCTCGCCCCCCAGGTCCGTGGACCCGGGAGTCCCCCTGTGTGACCCCGGTGCTCCCCCTTCCCCACTTTCCCCCCACACCCTCAACCCTGCTTTCCCCGGGTCCTTTGGGATCCAGGATCCCCTGTGTGACTCAGGTGCTCCCCTTCCCCATTCCCCCCACACCCCCCCTTGCATCCAAAGGGGTCCGGGATCCAGGGTCCACCTGTGTGGACACCATGTCCCCCCTTCCCCCTTTCCCCCCCCCCACCCCCTCAACCCTCGCCCCCCCACTCCGTGGATCCAGGAGTCCCCTGTTGTGCGCCGTTGCCCCCCCCTTCCCCACTTCCCCCCCCTCCCCACCTCCACCCCCGAACCCGGCCGGGGATCCGGATTCCCCTGTGTGCGCCAGGTGCTCCCCCTTCCCCATTTCCCCCCCCCCTCCCCACACTCTCCCCCTGCATCCCCGGCCCGGGGGATCCGGGAGTAAACTGTTGACGTCAGGTGCCCCCCCTTCCCATTCCCCCCCCCCCCCCCCCACACCTCACCCTCGCATCCCAAGGTCCTGGTTCCGGAAGCCACCCCGTGTGACAAGGTGCTCCCCCTTCCCCCTCCTTCCCCCCCCAACCCTCAACCCTCGATCCAAGGTCCGTGGATCCGGAGTTCACCTGTTAACCCAGGTTTCCCCCCCCCTTCCCCATTCCCCCCCCACCCCAACCCTCGATCCCAGGTCCTGGATCCAGGATTCCCCCGTGTGACCCCAGGTCTCCCCCTCCCCCCCACACCTAACCCTCGACCCCCGGGCCCGTGGGTCCAGGATTCCTGTGTGACGCCAGGTGCTCCCTTTTTCCCATTTTCCCCCCCCACACCCTCATCCCTCGAAACCCCCAGGTCCGTGTACCCAGGTTTCGACCTGTGTGACCCAGGACTCCCCTTCCCCATTCCCCCCCCACACCCTCAACCCTCGACCCGAAGGTCCGTGATCCAGGAGTCCCCCCTGTGTTACGCCAGGTTCCCCCTTTCCCCCCATTTCCCCACCCCCCCCCCACACTCTCAACACTCGATCCCCGGGGCCCGTGCTCCAGGATCCACCGTGTGGCCAGGCCCCCGACCCCATTTCCCCCCATCCCCACACTCTAAACCCTCGACCCCCGGGTCCGGGGTCCAGGAGTCCACTTGTGGCTAGGGGCCCCCCTCCCCTTCCCCTTCCCCCCCCCTACCCACACTCTCAACCCTCGCCCCCCCAGGCCCCTGGATCCAGGAGTCCCCCCTGTGTGACCCCAGGGCTCCCCCTTCCCCATTCCCCCCCACACCCCAACCCTCGCATCCCCAGGCCCGTGGACCAGGAGTCCACCTGTGGGCCAGGTGCTCCCCTTCCCGACTTCCCCCCCCCCTTTTCCCTCAACCCTGCACCCCCGGGTCCGTGGACCCAGGAGCCCCACGTGGGGACGCCAGGTGCCCCCCCTTCCCCCATTTCCCCCCCCAAACCCTAACCCTCGACCCCCCAGGTCCATGGCCCAGGAAGTCACCTGTGTGACACCAGGAGCCCCCTTTTCCCCATTTCCCCCCCCACCCCCTAAACCCTGCATCCCCGGCCCGGGGATCCAGGAGTCCACCTGTGTGCACCGGGTGCCCCCCCTTTACATTTCCCCCCCCACACCTTCCCCCTGCATCCCAGGTACGTGGATCCAGGGTCCACCTGTTGACCAGGTTCCCCCTTCCCCCTTTCCCCCCCACCCCCAAAACCCTCCTCCCAAGGCCCTGGGCCCCAGGAGTCCACTGTGTGACAGGGTCCCCCCCCCTTCCCCCCACTTCCCCCCCACCCCCTCAACCCCGCCCCCAGGTCGTGGATCCAGGAGCCACCTGTGGAACCGGGTGCTCCCCCTTCCCCCCCACATCCCCAACAACCTTCGCATCCCCATTCCGTGGTTCCGGGAGCCCACCTGTGGGACCGGTCCCCCCCTTCCCCCCTTTCCCCCCCTCACACCCCCAAAACCCCTCGATCCTAGGTCCGGGGTTTCCCAGGAGCCACCTGGTGACGCCAGGTGCCCCCCTTTTCCCCCATTCCCCCCCACACCCCCAACAACCCTCGCACCCCCAGGGTCCGTTGTTCCAGGGTCCCCCTTTTGGACCCCGGGAGCTCCCCCTTCTCCACTTCCCCCCCACCCCCAACAACCATCGCACCCGGGTCCGTGGTTCGGGGTCCACCGTGGGGCCCCCGGTGCCCCCTTTCCCCCCAATTCCCCCCCAACCCCAAAAACCCTCGCATCCCCAGGTCTGTGGATCCAGGAGTCCACCTTGTGAGCCGGTGCTCCCATTCCCCACTTCCCCCCCACCCCCCCAAAAACCATCGCATCCCAGGTCCGTGGTTCCAGAGCCACCTGTTGACGCAGGTGCTCCCCTTCCCCCATTTCCCCCCCCAACCCCCAAAAACCTCGCACCCCCGGTTGTGGACCCGGGAGCCACCTGTGTGCGCCGGTGCTTCCTTCCCCACTTCCCCCCCCACCCCCAACAACCCTCGCACCCCAGGCCCTGGACCAGGAGTCCCCTGCGGGACACCAGGTGCTCCCCCTTCCCCCTTCCCCCCCCACCCCCAACAACCCTCGCACCCAGGTCCTGGGATCGGAGTCCACCTGTGTGACACCAGGTGTCCCCCCCCCCACTTCCCCCCCCCCCCCAACAACCCCGCACCCCCAGGCCCGTGGATCCAGGGTCCCCTGTGTGACCCAGGTGCTCCCCTTCCCATTTCCCCCCCCCCAAACCCCAACACCCTCGATCCCCGGTCCGGGGACCCAGGGCCCACCTTTTTAACCGGGTGCTCCCCCTTCCCCCTTCCCCCCCACACCACCAAAACCCTGACCCCCAGGCCGTGGACCGGGAGTCCACCTTTTTGACACCAGGTGCTCCCCCTTCCCCCATTTCCCCCCCCCCACACCCCCAAAACCCTCGAACCCATTTCCCGTGGATCCAGGAGTCCCCTGGTGACCCCCAGGTGCTCCCCCTTTCCCCCATTTCCCCCCCCACCCCCCAACAACCCTCGCACCCCCAGGCCCGGGATCCAGGGTCCACCGTTTGACCCCCAGTGCCCCCCTTCCCCACTTCCCCCCCCACACCCCGAAAAACCCCTGCATCCCCCAGGTCCGTGGTTCCAGGAGTCCCCTGTTGACGCCAGGTGTCTCCCTTCCCCCTTCCCCCACACCCCCAAAACCCTCGCACCCCCGGTCCGTGGTTCCCGGAGTCCCCTGTGTGAGCGGGTGCTCCCCCTTCCCCCACTTCCCCCCCACACCCCCAACAACCCTCGCATCCCCAGCCCCGGGTTCCCAGGAGTCCACCTGTGTGACGCCAGGTGCTCCCTTTTACCCATTTCCCCCCCCCCTTCTCCCCAACAACCCTCGCATCCGCGGCCCGGGGTTCCAGGAGTCCCCTGTGGACGCCGGGGTTCCCCCTTCCCCACTTCCCCCCACACACCCCAACACCCTGCATCCCCAGGCCCCGGTGTTCCAGGAGTCCACTTGTGACCCAGTGCCCCCCCTTCCCCCATTTCTTCCCCCCACCCCCAAAAACCCTCGCATCCCCAGGTCCGGTGTTACAGGAGTCCCCCTGTGTGACCCCATGTCCCCCTCCCCACTTCCCCCTTCCCCCCCACCCCCCCAAAACCCCTCGCACCCCCAGGTCCGGGGTTTCCCAGGAGCCACCTTGTGACGCCGCTTGTGTGTTTCAATGTCTGTCCCCGATCGACTTAGCTGCGGGGTTTAAAAGCCCTGGCTTATTTCTACAACTAAGAACATCCTCCCAGCATATTTTTCGTTGTCC
This sequence comes from Cherax quadricarinatus, assembly GCF_026875155.1. Lineage (NCBI taxonomy): Eukaryota > Metazoa > Arthropoda > Malacostraca > Decapoda > Parastacidae > Cherax > Cherax quadricarinatus. Next base: position 27,628,045 of record NC_069470.1, read on the forward strand.
GTTCCCCCGCTCACCCTTTTGGGATCTTACCTGAACTTTCGTTCTTTCGTACTTTGGTTATGTGATTTTGCAGGGGTTTCCAAGGGGACCGAAACGTCGTCGTAAGCGTATCTCTTTTATGTGCGGGTTATTTGTGTATAACAACATATCCATATAGGCCTAACTGATGCAATTCTTTATGGCAAACACATTTTTATGTGTTATGGAAGTTTGACTCATAGAAAGTAGAGAAAGATGGAGGAAGGGAGGGAAGGAAGGAGGGAGGAAGATAGCGAGAGAGGGAGGGAGGGATGGCGATAACTGTATGGGTTGGCAGGTAGGTAGGGAGGGAAGGAGGGAGGGAATTAGGGAGGATAGGATACTTGTTGCAGTTCTTGAAGACAGGAAGGGAACAATTTATAGAAGTAGGTAGGTGAGTAATAAGGTAAGGAGGTCGCTTGACTATGATTGTAATTCTTGTTAACAGAGAATTAATGAGTGAGGTAAGGAGGGATGTAGGTCGACACCAGGATGTAGGTCGAGACCAGGATGTAGGTCGAGACCAGGATAGAAGCATTTTTGCAATTCTTGTCAGTAGAAAGGTAGTAATTTATGGAGTGTAGGAAGGAAGTAGGTATGTAAGTGGATACGTAGGTAGGAGACTGGGGATATCTTTGTAATTCATATTAGTAGGAACGTAAGAAGATAGGAAAGGAGGGAGGCAGGTAGGAAACTAGGAGGATAGGAGTATTATTACAGTTCTTTTAGGTAGGAAGGTAGGATTCCAAGGACGGAGGGAGGGAAGATAGAGAGGAGCCTTACAAAATCCTTGTTATTCTTGTAAGTAGGAAGGTAGGGAGAGAGGACAGGAGGGAGGGAGGTAAGGAGAAGTATATGAGTATTGTTACAGTTATTGTAGGTAGGAAGGCGGCAGTTTAAAGAGGGAGGAAGGAATGTGGATTGGAGACCATGGAGGAGGCTTGAATATCATTGTAATTCTTGTTAGTAGGAAGGCAATGAATGAGGGAAGGACAAGGAAGGTAGGGAGGAAGGGAGTATTGTTGTAATTCTTATAGGTTGAATCTTAATTATTTAGGGAGAGAGGCAGGGAGGCATGTAGTAGACAGGTAGAGAGGACTCCAGAGGTATCCTTGTAATTCTTATAAATAGGAGGGTAAGAAGAGAGGTAAGGAAGGAGGTAGGTACGAACAGTGGAGGATAGGAGTATTGTTGCAATTCTTGTAGGTAGGAAGGTAGGGAAATTTAGGGGAGGACGTAGGTATGTGGGTTGGGAAGGCATCAGGCAGGATGAGTTTCCAGTATTCCTTAGTTAATTCTTGATAAGGTAGGGTATATATAAGTGAGGAAAAGAGGGGGATAGTTTGTAGGGAAAGGAGATAAGGGTAGGGCGCAGGCTGTAGGTACTTCGTAATTCTTAAAGGTAGGAAAGTTGGAAGCTAGGTAGGTAAGTTGGGAAGTACGGGGAGGCTTTCAGATCCTTCTTATTAATGTAAATACGTAGGTAGGAGATAGATGTAAAGGAGTGAGTATGGACGGAGGAGGATGGGAATGTTGTTGTAATTCTGTAGTAGATAGGAAAGGCAGAAATATTGGGAAGGGGGGAGGAAGCTTGGATATCCCTTATTCTAAAAGAAGGAATGCAGAAAAGAGAGGTAAGAGAGGGAAGTGGGATAGGAAGTTTGTGTTTCCTTATTAATCTTGTAAGTAGCAGCGTCAGTCTTTTTACGGGAAACGTAGCAGCGTGAATTTTGTGTACGGGAAAGTAAGCAGCGTGAGTCTTGTGTACGGGAACGTAGCAACCGTAGTCTTGTGGTAAGGGAAAGTAGCATTGTCAGTCTTGTGTACTGGAACAGTAATTAAGCTTCAATCATGTGTACGGGGGAAAGTACAGCGTGAATTTTGTGACGGGAAAGTAGCCGCGTGAGTCTTGTGTGCGGGAAATTAGCAGCTTCAGTCTATGTGTACGGGAAAGTAGCTCGTCCAGTCATGTGAACGGAAAGTAGCAGTGTCAGACTTGTGTACGGAAAGTAGCAGCGTCAGTCTTGTGTACAGGAAAGTAGCAGCGTCCAGTCTTGTGTACGGGAAAGTAGCAGCTTCCAGTCTGTGTACGGGAAAGTAGCAGCGTCAGTCTTGTGTACGGAAAGTAGCAGTGTCAGTCTTGTGTACGGGAAAGTAGCAGCGACAGTCCTTGTGGTACGGGAAGGTAGCAGAGGTCAGTCTTAGTTGTACGGGAAAGTAGCAGTGTCAGACTTGTGTCTGGAAAGTAGGCAGTGACGAGTCTGGTAAGGAAATAGCAGCGCATCTCTTGTGTACGGGAAAGTAGCATGTCAGTCCTTGTAGTACGGGAAGTACAGAGTCCGTCTTGTGTACGGGAAAGTAGCAGTCGTCAGTCTTATGTACGGGACGGCACAAGTGGTGAAATTGTTGAAGGCCATCAGTTTTTGAGATATTCTCCAGTTATGGCGCGGATTTTCAACGATTCCAAAATTACTTTTATTATTTTGCAACATCAAAAGTTTCCCTGATGCAAATAAAAGTTTAAATGGCCACTTTCCTGGCATTACCAATTCACCATACATTAAATGTTGAGGTCCGTTTCAGAAGAAGATTCTGAAAATAATTTATTAAATACGGTTAAAGATAATAAATAAACTGTCTTGCTTTAACACAAAAAATGGTCAGATCTGGACCGAACACATGTAAGTTACACTCATTCCTGATCGTCGAAGCTTTTAGAGACTTTTAAGGTCTTGAAGCTCACCACCACTGAGAGTTTGGAAGCTTATGAGTAATTCCAGATGATGAATTAAAACTAGTTACTCATATGTACATTTGTTGTCACACATTACACAACAGACTTATTGACCAAACAATTGTAAACTCATAAATGCAAAACATACAAATAAACTAACTTAAGGAACCAAATAATATAGTACTTACATCGTTATTAATTATTATTATTAATTATTATTATTATTATTATTATATTATTAAATTTATTTCCATCTTCCTTCTCTTCTTATTATTATTATAATTATTATTATTATTATTATTATTATTATTATTATTTCCAACTCAAACATTTGAACGTTTATTTTTTTACTCTAGGCGGCACATCCTGTGGATAAAGACACGAGAGTAAAGTTTCGGGAAAAGTCACAACGAGGACTTCATCAAAACAGAAAATGTACTGCGTGGCAATACGAATCCTTCAATAATAAACTATACGGTACATGTGGTGTTTTAAATCCACAACCTGTGCCTATCACTATACCTACTTCTACATTGGACAATATGATACCACCTACGACTGCTGCACCTCTCCTGCCTACAGTATATAAGCTACTTCTCCGCACATATGCTGTATTCTTTTCAGATTGAGGGACTGACCACATCGACTCAAGGCTGAGGGACTGATTACCTCAAACTCCACCTGTTCCTTCCCACATTTTTCTTTCTATGGACGATGAAGCCACTGTGTGGCGAACGTTTCCTCATTAAAGATACCCAAGTGTTGCACATGTGTCTAATTTATCAACTTGTTGGTTCTCTGAACCATTCATCAACAACTCTTGTTTTGCACACATCAATCATTTGTTCAATCTTACACTGATTTGTATTAAAAGCTCATTGAATAATTTCATAGATCTAAGAGGTTGATAATTACAGTATAAAATTAAGTTAATTTTAGCTTGGCACCTCAGTTTATACAAAAGATAATAAAGTGCATATTTAAAATTTGGTAACAGCTTCTCACTACAATTTATTGTCACGGTTCCTGAAATCTAGCAATCCCATGTCTCGGAACTTTTTCTATATTTCAAAGAGCATAATGGAGGACAAAACATCATGTACTGTCTGTAATAATATTTGGTAAAATACCGAGAATATGTTACAACAAGGATATAGAGCAACTACTCGAGAACGTATTATTGTTCTGTCAAATTTAATACACACATACAAAGACACAGAGTCTATAACAGTAATATACAAAATATTGTGAGAAACATAAGTCAACATCATCCTATTGGTGGTGGTGGTGGAGTAGTAGATAGGTAAGTAGTAGAAGTAGTAGTATAGTAGTAGTAGTAGCTAACAGCTCTTATGTGATGGTAGAGTCAAATGTACTGTGTAGAACTCTTGGAATATTTGAGAGATTACGAAGCTGCCTATATCCTGTTTAATAATGTCTGAAAATGAAGATTAAATGCGAAAGGGACTTGAGTTATCCTTTATTCACTGAAAGAAAGTATTAGGACGAGATGCCCTTTAAAAAATAAACCGCGCCAGTACATTAACCAATTACATACACTAACTACAACATACACGACCCCCAACCCCCCCCCACCACCACCACCACCACTCCGACCACCATCACCACCACCACCACCACACCACCACCACCACCATCGCCAGCACCATCATCATCATCACAATAACCATCACTAGTTCCACCATCAACACCACCAACATGTGTCCTTTTACGAAATCATTAAATGCTATTTTGCTTCATTAAGTTTGATGTTGACTCAGACTGATAAGTGTAGACAAACAAGTCTAGTTGTAAATAACAAGCCATCATAAACTTTGAGAGAAAACTGTTAAAGTATGAAAACAATTATAATTAAACTGGTCTTGTAGTTATTTATTAAAGCGTTACTAATGAATCAAAAAAATGAATATGGAAATCACAACTACAAGACATCAGGTCTCAGTAATATTGTGTATCATAGTATGAGTAAACTATTACTTAAATAATTTTTCTTGAAAATAATACAAAGCAGAGTAACAAATTACAAGACACTTTTTCATAAAAACTTTTCATTAATACATTCGATCAGTCAGTGTTTGTACTCCTTGACAATGTGTGAAAAACGCGGGGGGGGTTTTACACTTGCAAGCATATCAGCAAAATATATCTAACCTGGAGTTTACCTGGAGAGAGTTCCGGGGGTCAACGCCCCCGCGGCCCGGTCTGAGACCAGGCCTCTTATAATAAAAAAATGGAATTAAACTACATCATTTGAGGGGAATGTTGAGAGGTGTGAAGCCCAAACACAGCATTTCCTCAGAAGAGGAACTTAACTTTTCAAAATGCAGCAACACCATATGATATTATAAATACAAGTGTTGAAATAATCAATATATACAACCAGATGTAATTACTAGGGAGGACACACAGAAATCCCCGGCGCCCATAAAATACATCCACCCGGGTAGACTGAAACAAAGATCCAAGCCAGAAGAGAACTCCTCCTCTACCTGACCGCCATGGGGAGGCCACTTAATGTTTTATTTAAGTCGTCTATTAAGTTCCACAACTTATTATGTTCTTATTTGTGTTTTTCCTGCATTTCCTTCATGTGAAAGTTGTGATTTTCTTCATGTTTCTATATGTAACTTCTTTATCTTTGTTCAAATTTGATGCAATATATACAGTTTTTGATTGTGTATTTCTGGTGTTGTGTTTAATGCAAGTGGTATAGCGCTGTTTTGTCCACTTTTACTCTCCAAGTGGACACAAGATTAGTTTACGTCCTGCATTATTTTACCTTGATGCTGCTGAGAGTCTTGAAAAAATGGTTAGTAGATATTTTGTTAGTGGCTGTTGCAATCCCTGAATGGGTTTGCAATGATTCATATGTATATATATAAATATAATATATATATATATATATAGATATAATATATATATAATACTGCTGACGGAGACTCGAACACGAACCTTAGGACAAGGTCGCATGCTTTACCAATCTACCCACACTGAGCCAATACCTGGCGTGTAGCATGAGCTAGCACGTTTGATCCAAGGCAGCCATCTTTTCAGGGAGAAGGCCTTACAGCTTTTCAATCTCATCCCCTGCATGCATCAGCCTTACTAGAGATTTTGAACAATGCAAGGAATTTGCCAGAGCATGCGAAATATACACAAACACTGATCCCTGGCTGAAGGAGACTCGAACCTACGAACCTTAGGACAAGGTACGCAGTGCTTTACCAATCTACCCACACTGGATTTCCTACCTTCACATCTTCTCTATTAACTCTCCTAATCTTCCTTCTTCCTGAACTGGGAACCACTTGCCACTTAAAGCGGCTGCCACTATCACTGCTGGTGACCATTCCTTCCATACCAGCTAAATCCTTCTCACACTCGCTCCCAAACTCATCTATGCGAAGCTTCAGCTTCCTATTTTCCTCACTGAAACGTATATCTCCTCTCAACACATGAACCTGAGATTCTAAAACACTACAACAAGCCAGGTGCTAGGTAACAAGCCCACGGCTAACTCCCACGAGCTTAGAGCAGGTATGACCGCAGGTGACCACTGACCTCAGCGTAACGAGTCAAGGGCGTGTGATGAGGTCTCACAGAGGCACCTTAACGAGTCAGGGTCCCACAGGTCGGTCCTAGGACCAATGCTATTTTTTGGTTTATGTGAATGACATGATGGAAATGATCGACTCATAGAGGTGTCCCTAGTTCGCAGAGATGTGAAGTTAATAGAGGAGAAATTAAATCAATGAGGATCAGGCAGGCCTTCAAGAGACCTGGTCCAGACAACTGCCTCTCGAATTCAAAACCCTGCCAAATGCAAAGTCATGAAGGGTGGCCACGACCTGCGAACCTCGCTCAAAGAGAAAGATCTTGGCGTGAGTATAACAACGAACACGTCTCCGGAAGCACACATCAAACCCAGGAACTGCTCGCAACATATGACGCCCTGGCAAACCTGAGATTAGCATTCCGATACCTAAGTAAGGAATCTTTCAAGACACTGTAAAACCGTGTACGTCAGGCCCATACTGGAGTATGCAGCCCAGTTTGGAACCTGCACCTGGTCAAGCACGTTAAGAAATGAGAGAATGTGCAAAGGTTTGCGACAAGGTTAGTTCCAGAGCTAAGGGGGAAAGTCCTATGAAGAAAGGTTGAGGAAAAACAGCCTGGCGGACTGGAGGAAAAGGAGGTGGGGAGACATGATAACGACATACAAAATACTGCGTGGAATAGACAAGGTGGACAGAGACAAGATGTTCCCGAGAGGGGCAAGGAACAAGTGTCCATTTGGAAGTTGAAGATTCAATGAGGGCACAGGGATGTTTTGAAGAGTTTTTATCAGTCCACAGAGTGATCAGGACGGAACCCGTCTGGCAGCGATGTTTTGAGGCAAGGGAACATACAAGCTTTAAGACGAGGATGATAAAGCTATAAGCTGGGAGAGAGAAGGACCTAGTAGCGTTCAGTGAGAGGGGGGGCCAGGAGCTGAGTCTCAACCCCGAACTACAATTAGGTGAGTACAAAAAGGGAGTACACACACTCAGGAGGGATCAGGAGCAGGTCTCAATCCTCCAATGAAATTTTTTGAGGGATATAAGGGAATCACTGGGGAGTAAGATGCACAATGAAAAGAACTATTACCTAACATTAAATAATGAATAAGATTTTGCCATGCGATGAAACTCAGTAATAATGAAAGTCAGCATTACACAAGGTTTTACCTACGGGTGTAGTTTATAAATTTTTTTTGAAAATTGCTGGCTTAACAATATATTTTTTTTCTCAAACAAAATTCCTTAGAAAATATTATTCTTGTAAGATGAGAAGACAACAATAAATTTATTTATCAAAAACGCAAAATGAATCAAAATAAATTAAGAAATTCAAAAA
>NC_069470.1:27636213-27679111 GCF_026875155.1 Cherax quadricarinatus
AAATTTTTTTTCCCTGTAAAAAATTTTATATAATTAATATATATATATATAAAATTTATAATATATATAATTTGTGATGAAGGTTCAGAGAACCGACATGTTGATATATTAGACACATGTGCAACTCTTGGGTATCTTTATTGAGGAAACGTTCGTGTGGCGAAACGTTTCCTCAATAAAGATACCCAAGAGTTGCACATGTGTCTAATTTATCATATATATATATATATATATATATATATTTATATATATATATATATATATAGGTCAGTTTAAATATTTTTAAAATGAATTAAGGTTAATTATACATATATTTTTTCGTTGTGTTCATATTTACTTTCGAAAGTGTATTGTAAAAATAGAAAAAAAACCACTCTGTTTATTCGACAAAAAGCAACATATCCATAAATAACAAAAAAAGGCACAATACCGTGACTGGAACGATACACAAATAACCCGCACATAAAAGAGAGAAGCTTACGACGACGTTTCTGTCCGACTTGGACCACTGACAAAGTCACACTAACCAGAAGTGGAGCAGGACGGCTATATATAGGCAGGAAGAGGTGGTGGTAGTAGTAGTAATACAAGAATGGTATATAATACCGACAAGATGAAATTAAGACACATGCGCAACACCCGGGCATCTCTATCGTAGACGTTTCGCCATCCAGCCAGCCACTGGATGGCGAAACGTCCACAACAAAGACGCCCAGACTCAGCACATGTCTCAATTTCATCATTAGTAGTAGTAGCAGTAGTAGTAGTAGTAGAAGAGGTAGTAGTAGTGGTAGTGGTAGAAGGGGGGAATAAGGAGGACGAGCCAGTAAAAATCCCAAAGGAAGGGGAACAGAGGAAGTGGCAACGCGCACAGAGGTGCGTGAAAGGAAAGTGGTGAAAACAAATGAAGAAGGAACAGAAACACGAGACAGAAGAGAGAAAGACAACCCGGAGGAGAAAAAGGAAAGAGGAAAGGGGAAGAGGGAGAAGAAAAAGAAAAAGAAAAAATGAGGAGTCAGGTTAAATCACAGGTGTTCGAAGTTTGGAGCATTTTACAATGTAGTGGGAGAGGAAGGCATCTACAGAGACGAAGCCAGAGCTAAGATTTCACAAGGAAAGTTGAGTATTAGAGAGGATTCAACTAGACGGCGACTGTTCGAGTTGGAAGTAGGGAAGACAGTTTTAGCAGAAGACCAGTCAATAGGATGGCTATGATCTCTGACGTGACAGAAAAGAGCATTGTTAGTGTCGCAAGCCTAACACTATTTTTGTGCCCCCCTAAATCTGTCAGAAAGAATCGACCAGCTTCTCCGAAGTATTGAAGAGGACAGGAGGAGCCCAAAAAATAGAGTAGACACCAGGAACATCTGTAGAGGGAGGAGAGGTATGAACGAGATTAGTGCGAAGAGTGTTAGTCTGGCGGAAGGTAAGCTTGATGTCTAAGGGACGGAGAGAATTGTTGAGATTAGAAAGACCTGAAATGTAGGGAAGGCAGAGGGTAGAAGAGTTCCCAGGAGTAGAGAGTTTGGGAGAGAAGAAATTACGTTTAGCACGTGAGAGGGCAGTCTTTGAAATGGGAAGGGTAGCCAAGACGGGAAAACGAATTATGAAGAGTGGAAATTTCTGCTGGAAGGAATTGAGGATCACAGATGCGGAGGGCACGGAGAAAGAGGGAGACAAGAACACATTTCTTTTTCTGTTTCTTCTTCTCCCTCTTCCCCTTTCCTCTTTCCTTTTTCTCCTCTGGGTTGTCTCTCTTCTGTCTCGTGTTTCTGTTCCTTCTTCATTTATTTCACTTCCCCTTTCACGCACCTCTGTGCGCTTGCTCTTCCTCTGTGGGCACCTAGCTCTCTTGCAGTGTTCCCCCTTTCCCTTTTGGGTATTTGACTGGCTCGTCCTCCTTATTCCCCATTTCTACCACTACTACTACCTCTTCTACTACTACTACTGATGCAATTGAGACACATGTGCGGAGTCTGGGTGCCTTTGTTGTGGACGTATCGCCATCCAGTGGCTGGCTGGATGGCGAAACGTCTACGATAGAGATGCCCGGGTGTTGCGCATGTGTCTTAATTTCATCTTGTCGGTATTATATACCATTCTTGTACTACTACTACTACCACCTCTTCCTGCCTATATATAGCCGTCCTGCTCCACTTCTGGTTAGTGCGACTTTGTCAGTGGTCCAAGTCGGACCGAAACGTCGTCGTAAGCGTATCTCTTTTATGTGCGGGTTATTTGCGTATAACAACATATCCATATAGGCCTAACTGATGCAATTCTTTATGGCAAACACATTTTTATGTGTTATGGAAGTTTGACTCATAGAAAGTAGAGAAAGATGGAGGAAGATAGCGAGAGAGGGAGGGAAGGATGGCGATAACTATATGGGTTGGCAGGTAGGTAGGGAGGGAATTAGGGAGGATAGGATACTTGTTGCAGTTCTTGAAGACAGGAAGGGAACAATTTATAGAAGTAGGTAGGTGAGTAATAAGGTAAGGAGGTCGCTTGACTATGATTGTAATTCTTGTTAACAGAGAGTTAATGAGTAAGGTAAGGAGGGATGTAGGTTGAGACCAGGATAGAAGCATTTTTGCAATTCTTGTAGGTAGAAAGGTAGTAATTTATGGAGTGTAGGAAGGAAGTAGGTATGTAAGTGGATACGTAGGTAGGAGACTGGGGATATCTTTGTAATTCATATTAGTAGGAACGTAAGAAGATAGGAAAGGAGGGAGGCAGGTAGGAAACTAGGAGGATAGGAGTATTATTACAGTTCTTTTAGGTAGTATTACAAAAAAAGTAATTTTGAAAAGATGGCAAGATTTACTCCTTTTGTAATAAAGAGTTCGGGATACATAAATACACACATTAAAATCAATTAATCTTTAATCAACTATCTTTGGTCTAGAGGTATTTGAACTATAATAAATTATAATTAGCATCTTACTAAAATAATAAATAATTCGTAACCCTACACAGGATACAACTCTCTTGACACTACTGTGACTATATATATCTCTATGCTAAAATAATAAATTATAAATAACATTTGTATAATAATAAATTAAAATCAACTGCTTCTCACGACACTTATCCGGTCGAGCCAGTCACATGACACTATTCAGTGTACACTACAATCAGGCCATCTTCAGTGTCCCACGACACCCTTTTCATCTCAGTGTTCCCCTACGGTCCTGTGCATATCTCAGTGTTCCACTCCATCATACGTTCCTAAGTGTCACCTACGGTCCTGGCCCAGTTCAGTGTAACACTCCAACCTTTTTTCATGTAATGTCCCACTAAACAGCATCCGATGACTCCGGCCACAGTTGATCAGCGTAGACGGCGAGTCCACGGGACATCACCGGTAGTCCAGAATCCTCTCCATAGCCGGTTGACACACCGCTAGCCGAACACCATGCTGCAAGCTCACTGAATGCGGCCGTCAAGTAACTGAGGCCAACAGACTCAGTGAGCTGCGGTGAGCGGTTCTTCTAACGCCAGTAGATAGGTACGATTAGGTGGTCAGGTACCTACTGCGTAGATGTGCACCGTGAGGAGTTCAGGTACTTAATGTTGCTGAAGCCAGTAGACGTGTACCCTTAGGTGTGCAGGTACCTACTGCTTAGATGTGCACCGTGAGGCACTCAGGAACTTACTGCTCTAAGGCCGGCTCAGCAGTCCCCACATTGGGTTTGATGACGTACCCAGTGGTACTGCCGGCCGGCAGGTTAACTATTTAACCGCTAGTTTGGCAGGGGGCCGCAACAGGTAGGAAGGTAGGATTCCAAGGACGGAGGGAGGGAAGATAGAGAGGAGCCTTACAAAATCCTTGTTATTCTTGTAAGTAGGAAGGTAGGGAGAGAGGAAAGGAGGGAAGGAGGGAGGGAGGTAAGGAGAAGTATATGAGTATTGTTACAGTTATTGTAGGTAGGAAGGCGGCAGTTTAAAGAGGGAGGAAGGAATGTGGATTGGAGGCCATGGAGGAGGCTTGAATATCATTGTAATTCTTGTTAGTAGGAAGGCAATGAATGAGGGAAGGACAAGGAAGGTAGGGAGGGAGGGAGTATTGTTGTAATTCTTATAGGTTGAATCTTAATTATTTAGGGAGAGAGGCAGGGAGGCATGTAGGTAGACAGGTAGAGAGGACTCCAGAGGTATCCTTGTAATTCTTATAAATAGGAGGGTAAGAAGAGAGGTAAGGAAGGAGGTAGGTACGAAGAGTGGAGGATAGGAGTATTGTTGCAATTCTTGTAGGTAGGAAGGTAGGAATTTAGGGAGGGACGTAGGTATTTGGGTTGGGAGGCAGGCAGAGATGAGTCTTCCAGTATTCTTAGTATCCTTGTAAGTGGGTATATATCAAGAGAAGAAAAGAGGGGGATAGGGAGGGAGGGAGATAAGTAGGGCGCAGGCTTGTGGTACTTCGTAATTCTTATAAGTAGGAAAGTTGGTAGCTAGGTAGGTAAGTTGGGAAGTACGGGGAGGCTTTCAGGATCCTTCTTATTAATGTAAATACGTAGGTAGGGAGAGAGATGTAAGGAGGTAGGTACGGACGGAGGAGGATGGGGAATGTTGTTGTAATTCTTGTAGGTAGGTAGGAAGGCAGAAATATTGGGAGGGAGGGAGGAAGCTTGGGATATCCTTATTCTTAAAGAAGGAATGCAGAAAGAGAGGTAAGGAGGGAAGTGGATAGGAGAGTTTGTGTTTCCTTATTATTCTTGTAAGTAGCAGCGTCAGTCTTTTGTACGGGAAAGTAGCAGCGTGAATTTTGTGTACGGGAAAGTAGCAGCGTGAGTCTTGTGTACGGGAAAGTAGCAGCTTCAGTCTTGTTTACGGGAAAGTAGCAGCGTCAGTCTTGTGTATGGAAAAGTAGCAGCGTCAGTCTTGTGTACGGGAAAGTAGCGGCGTCAGTCTTGTGTATGGGAAAGTAGCGGCGTCAGTCTTGTGTATGGGAAAGTAGCAGCGTCAGTCTTGTGTATGGGAAAGTAGCAGCGTCAGTCTTGTGTATGAGAAAGTAGCAGCGCAGTCTTGTGTATGGGAAAGTAGCGCGTCAGTTTTTGTATGAAAAATAGCAGCGCAGTTTTGTTATGGGAAAAAGTAGCACGTCAGCTTGTTATGGAAAGTGCAGTGTCATCTTGTGTAGGGGAAGTAGCAGCCCAGTCTTTGTATGAAAAGTACAGGTCATCTTTGTAGGGGAAAAGTAGCAGTGTCAGCTTGTGTAGGGGAAAGTGCTGCGTCAGTTTTATGTAGGGGGAAAGAGCAGCGTCGCTTGTGTATGAAAAGTAGCAGCGTCAGTCTTGTGATGGGAAAGTAGCAGTGTCGTCGTGTATGGGAAAGTAGCAGCGTCAGTCTTGGTACGGGAAAGTACAGTGTCAGTTTTGTGTACGGGAAAGAGCATGTCATCTTGTGTAGGGGAAAGCACAAGGGGTAAAATTTTTTAAAGGCCATCATTGAGTTATTCCCCAGTTAGGGCGGATTTCAACGTTTCCCAAAATTACTTTTATTATTTTGCAACATCAAATTTCCCTGGTTGCAAATAAAAGTTAAGGGCCACTTTCCTGGCTTTAAGACCCACCAGACATTAAATGGGGAGGCGTTCAGAAGAGGTATTCGAAAATTATTAAATACTTTTAAAGAGAATAAAAATCTGGCTGCTTTAACACATAAAATGGTCAATCTGGCCCGACACTTTAAGTTTCACTAATTCCTGCCCTTCAAACTTTTAGTAGACTTTAACGTCTTGAACCCACCATGAAGTTTTGAAGCTGTTTGAGTAATTCCATGATGATGGAATTAAACTTTTTTTTTTTTTTTTTTTTATATTTTATTTTAAACATGACATTACAAAATATAATTTTAAAACTCTTTTAAGTCATAAATTAACACAATCCTCCCAAAGCTAATGTTAAAAACCCACACTTACAACCCGTGGGGTACACCCCCCCCTTGCTCCCTCATCCTATCACTTCCCCCAAACCTTTTGGGAGCTACCAACAAAATTTACATGATAGAACAACACTTTTATATACAATCCCCAAATGGATTTAATGACGACTACAGCCATGCAATCATTGCACTGAACTATTAAAGACATTTTCCCCCCCCCCCCCCCCCCCGGGGTTACCCAACCACCCCACTATTTACAACCAAACATACTATAAAATGAATGTTGCCTAACTAAAGTCAACAGCAAACCAAACTTTAAATTTATGTAATTGTCCTAATGGTTCAGTTACATAACAAAATTTTACACAAAATGGTGATAAAAAAAGTCACAAGGACATACAAAATTACAAAAAAAACCCATAAAAATAAATTTAGTCTCAAAACCCAACACATGAACCTTTACACATTTAAACATGCAATTCCATTTAAAATCACACATTTTCAACAAGACATTAAAAGCCTAAACAGCTTATGGACTTTACTGTGCTTTTTGACAACAGTACAAACAAATAAAATATAACCATGCACAAGTAACACAAAAAAACTGTGCCTAGCACGCACCAACCAAAAACCCTTAACACCACTGTTGCCCAACTTTATTTACATATCTGACGTGCATTAACCCTTTATCTCAAACAAAACTGAAAATTGCAGAACACCATGACGAACAATAATGCCAGACATTAATACAAACATATCCATCATATCTCGGACACCGTGCATGATCACAGCATCAACACATGCAGTGCAAGGCACCTAGAAAAAATTTGGAGCAAACACATGAAATTATTATAGCAAATTCCCCCAAATTAAAATGTCATTACCGAAATCAATATTACCACACACAATATGTAAATAAGTATAAAGTCCTTCAACAAAAACTGGCCAGTTACAGGTGCTAGCACCCTGGTCCACATATTATTCACTCATCACACTCATCCAACACTCTCGAAAAACTTTTTTTATCCATTCCCAGGGGGGCAACCCTTTTTTTCCACCCCTGATTCCCCTACCCCACAAACTTTCCAATCACCCTCCCCCCCCCCTCGTAATTCAAGCAAAAAAACCCTGTAACTAAGTTGCCTATACCCCTCGAAAAATCCTTTCACCCCCCTCCTCCCATAAATTTTCCCCTTTTTTCTACATACCGTTTTATAAACGTTAACGCAAACACCCCCCTCTTCACCTCAGTAACCTTTTCCCCCGCAATCCCCACCTATATAATATAATCTCCCCATAAGTTCCCACAGCCGATTACACGTTCCCCCCAACCCCCCACTCGAGACTTAATGCTCTAATCAGAAATTCCTTTCCCTCCACCATTTATCCCCCTATTTAACACCCCTTGAAAAACCCTCAGCCATCACAAAAATAACTCATGAAAAGCCGCTCCCCCCACCACATATCCCACACCCCCCCCGTCAACGACCCTCTTCCCGAAAGAACCACACCCGAGGGTAAAATGCCGGCAGAAAGATACATTCATCCCGAACACGAGGTTGAAACCTCTCCTACCAACCTATTCCATATACTTCCCCATGCATACAGGGAAAAAATTTCCCTCTACAGGCGCTACAACCCCCCGGCTAAAAATCTACAAACCCCCTATTTTAACCTTTTGCGGGCTCTCGACCCCAAAGCCAGACCCCTAAAGACATTTTAAACACTCAGCAACTCAACTCCGTATACATCCTTGAATTGTTATGGATCCGGGCCCAACCCCCCCCCCCCACACTTTCCCTCATCACCTCCTTTTAATGAAACCCATTTGACCCTCCGCTTAAGCCAGCAACCCCACCCCCCCCCCTTATTTAAAGGTAACATTCCCACATCTCTTTTAATCCAATACAGTCGAACCCCAAAAAGAATTTAAAAACCTTCCTAAGTATGTTCGTTATGCGGCCCATTTAAGGGGAACACGGCTCCCACTGCCAATTTTGCTATACAGAAGATATAACAACAATGGCACGCTGCCAAGGGTCAAATGATAAGGTCGCAATGCACCCAACGTCCCGAACCTTTTTACCACCCTAAGCGAGTTTTCCATGCGTGCCACGGTAGATCGTCTGATAAAAAGACCACAGTTTTTTAAACAAATTCACCTGCCCCTCACAAATGCCAAACCCCAATAACCCTACCCCCCAAGCTCAAACCCCCATGACCAGGTTTATCCGAATTTACCCTCATCCCAGTTCCCCCTGCGAACTTTTTGATTTACCCCGCAATGTGTCCATTGACTCCCCTCCCTGACAGAACAGTTGTATCCCACATCCCAAATTTAAAAACTGGCCAAACCCTCGCAACTCACACCCTGGTCCCTCTACGTGCACATACCTCTCATCAACAAAAAAAAGGGGGTCCTGTACGCATCAAACAATAATTGTGACATAGGACACCCCTGCCTAAGCCCCTACCCATTAAAATTTTCCCCACCCAATGGGGACCATTAATCTGTACCCGCCATTGCACCCCCATACAACCCCTAAACCCACCCCACTATTTTTTCCCCCAAAACCCCGACCCCGGGGAATGGCTTTAAATGCTTTCCGATCCATCTATCGTATCCCCCTTCCCAAAATCGACGCCCCCAAACCTCCCCCCCCCTCCCCCCCCCCTTTTGCCTCACGAAACCCCTAAGTAACCCATGCCCCTCCACCATAGACCCCCGGGAAAACCCCAAACTGATTTTTTTGAACTACCCGCCCAAAACCCAACTTGACCCGTTTTCCCCAAAATCTTTTGAAAAAAATTTATAATCGCGCATAACAACGAGACGCCCGGTAATCCCCAAGCGTATGCGCCCCTTACCCTTGGGACCAATACAAAAACGCCGTTGCCTGTTCTCACCCCGCTCACCTCTCTCCTTTATGCAATTTAATAACCCAACCAGAAAATGCCCCAAAATTCCCCCAAAGCTGCTGATAAAAAATCTACCGGGAGTCCATAAAATTCCGTGCTTTGCCCTTTCGCATTCCACTTAAAGCCCTCCATATTTCCCCCTCAGTTATTTTGCCACCCAGTGCTTCCCCATCACGTTACGCAACTACATACCCCACTCCACCACCTGTTCAAAACCCCATCCCCTTTCCCCTTCTCGTTGCAGTACTTTTCCATACCACTTGTCAGCAAAAAGCCCCCCCTTCCTTTCCCAGTTGTATACCTGCCCTCCCTGTACCCTCCTTCGATTCATGAACCTCCAAACCCTGGAATAGTCTTGCCTGCTGTCTTTGTTTCTGCCTCGCAATACGCACGATAAGGTTAAACCCCCCCCAAAAACCTCTTCCCCCAAACCCCCCCCCTGTACCCCACCGCTTGGACCTCTCATCCTGTACCTCACGCGCCCCCCTTTTAAATTTCCATAATTTACCATTGGGTAATCCCGCCCCGCCCCCCTCGCATAACAACCCCCCTAATCTTCCTCCAAAAGTTAGCAAACCCAATTTTAAAGAATTGATACGTTTCCCTTTCCTTTTGTAATATTTCTTAAACCGTTCTTTAGCCCACCATCCCACCACTCACCACCCTCCTTCCCTTTTATCTCTGCCTAACCCCTCCCCCGCGTTTCAAATCCTCCCATCCCCCTCCCCATCACCTAACCACTTGTATTTAATTTCCCAAAATCCCTAGATTACCTCTAGTGCCCCACGCCACCCCTGCTATACCCCCCGATGATCCGAAAAAGCTCTTCTATTGTACGGAAAAATGTCAACCCAACCCCCTTTAATTATACAGCCTATCCAACCAAAAGCGAACCCCGTCTTACAAAAATGTGCTCTACCTCCCACGCCCCTCCCCAACCGCATCCCGCAACTGAATACCCCCAAAAGATTCGCAAGGCCGCCCACACGTGCCCCGCCCCTTTTGGTTTCCCCGTCAGCCCTCCCAAAACGCAGTTCCCGTCGCCCCCCAACGAGGCCATGGGAAACCCCGTAAAAAGAAAACTAGTTCTTCACATACAAAATCCTTTTTAAAACCCCAAATCATTTTCCGCTGGGCATAAACACATACAAAGTACCCGCTGTCCCACCCCCCACCCATCCACGCGCAAAACTCTTCCCCCCCCTCCCCCCCATTTTTTTTAAAAAACAAACGGGGTTGCCTCCTGATCAATAACCCACACCACCTTTCAGAGTCGGAAGCAGAGTCAGGGCCCGAAACCCCTCCCCCTCGAGACTCTTCCCCCCGAAATTGTGTTCTTTAGGAACCTACATCCCCCATATTTTATACAAAAACATTCGAAACCATTCCCTTTTTCCACTATTTCACAGTCCCCTTTTCGTTCACAGTCATCACCTAAGGCCCCCTTATAATTTTTAACCCTTTCCCCCTCTCTTCATTCATCCAGGGGCCTCCCGCCCCCAAGGCCAGCACAAGGCTTCACACCATCAACCCCCCCCCCCTTTTTTGCGATGCCTTTATCGTGCTGCTTCGACATTGCTCTTCCCCCCTCCCCAAACCCCTGCGCCCCCGTCAGGACATCACTGGCTGACGCCGCCGCTCTCTTCCTCGTGTGCCCTCTACATCCTGTTAACTTTGAGGGTTCCCCCACGATGAACCCCAACCCCACCACGCCCCCTTCACAGCACACGGCGAAAAACCCTTTATATTGGCCCGTCAACCCTGCTAGTTTTTTATCCTTACATTCCCCTCCAGGCACCGCCGTTCCTCACCAGCTCAGGGAAAAACTCCTCTGCAGGGGGTGTCAAAGTCCTTAACCCTCCGAAGCTCTTCCTCTAGAGCCTGCACCTCCTCCTGCACTTGCCTTCTGTACTGTCCTTTGTGTATAAAAAAAATCCTTTTAATAAGCTTACCTCACACATGCCATTCCCTCTTTGGAAACCCCACCCTTCACCCACAAGCCCCAGGCCCCTTTCTTGCGCACTGGCTCTCAACCTATCACCTGGTAAATGGTGCTTTACCATTTGCCGGGGGCCCCCCCCTACTTTAGCCTCTGCCGCCATATGGTGTATGCCCCACATATTCTGCCTCGTCTCTGTCCGGGTACGATACCCAAAATTGCGTCCTGAAGTCCTCCCAAAAGCGTAAGACGTAGGGAGCTCAAGTCAACTTCAGGGAAAAGGTACCCTCCGGGCGTCCCATGTAAGCACCCTGCCCTCCACTTGCCCTTTTGTGCCAATGTACGGTTATATGTCTCAAAAACCCCCTTTGTCAGCCCATCTGCCTAAATGGGACATTAGTATCTTAAACCCCCGTAAAGTGGCGAGATCGTCGATCAAACGCACCTTTACAGCTGGAGTACGTCAAGACCACGTCTTGGAACCTCGTCACCCAAAGATCATACACGGGGTGGGAATTCAGTTTGCGAAGATTTTATAAGCCCCCCTTTAGGGGTACACCATACACTCATCGTCCTGGATTTCCCTGGTCTCCCTAATGATTGTCGGGGTAAGACTTTTCACTGAAGAGGGTGAAACGCCCCAGAAGCGCCAATACCCAAAGGTATTTACCGCCTCCTCCACTCCCCATGTTATACAAGGTAGTCGCCTGAACAGAAGAGGGGTGCAGCGGACAAACCCACTCGACCCTGGTCAGGCACGAATGCGAAGGAAACGTTTGAGTAATTCCCTGATGATGGAATTAAATAGTTTTCCATCTTACCTTTGTTGCACACATTTACACTACTGACTTATTGCCCAAACAATTTAACCATAAATTTGCAAAACATACAAAAATAATAACTTTCAACCAAATAATTATAAGTTCATTAATTTTTTTATTATTATTTTATTTTTTGTTTTTATTTTATTATTATTTTTATTATTATTAAATTATTATTATTATTATTATTATATTATTATTATTTTCCAACTTCAAAAAATTTTTTTTTTTATTTTTTATTAGAAACTTATAAAATACAAATGATTAAATCAAATACAGAAACAAAACTTCTTTTGTGCTACTATACCGGTTATTCCCGGCGGGACAAGAATATAACACTTGTTAAGCAAACAATACATGCTGAGAAACCTCACTAAATTTTAAAAAATCATTAATAGTTGCCGCCAAGCATTGTACCCCAAAGACAAAACACCAAAAAGAAACTTTAATAGTTTAACAAAATAAAATGAATACCCCGACATGTCCTTCAAAACAAAAACAACATACAAATGTACATCACACAAAATTTTTAAAATTAAATTTTTATAACCCACTAAACCATAAACACCTTTAACATACAATAAAATTACTACACATTTCATGTCAGTAAAGTAAAAAGACCCTAACCAAAAGCTACCATAACAACTACAAAAAAAGACAAAAAAATAACATTTCCCCCTATGAAGGGTACAGAGTATTTTTTTTTTTTTTTTTTTATTTAAAATTTATATACATCTTCATTATTTACATAAAAAAGATCTAGACTATATTATACCTACATTCTGAAAAGTGTATTTCTACCAAAACGAGACCTTGAGTCTTTTTTTTTTTCGTTTCTTGTTTTCTTTATACATCCACACTTGGATGCCAAAATGGTCTCAATTGGAAAACCAGGAAACCATGTTCCAAAACGCCATTCACAAACACCTCACGCCCTCCCCCCAGGGTAGGCGAGCCCGCTGTGAACCCTGACTCCCTCAACCTATGAAAATCCCTTCACTCACTCATATCAATCACAGATTTACGAGAATCCCTTAACGTTAGGCATTTTTTATCCCCTCTGAGAAGCCTGATCCCACCTCCTCCATACAAATCTCTGTTACGACACCTAGTACGATAGAAACGTTTACCGCAAGACTCTCTTTCTTTCTCTCTCCTTCACTATCCCTCTCCCACCTCATTCACCACGACCATATATATATAATCTACCATGATATATCTAAAGCTCTTATGACACCCTCGTCTAAACCCACCCATATCTAGCGACATTAGAGCACGCAAAACCGACACCCCACGGCCACCCCACCCTCTGTAACAACCTACTGTAAACCTCAGCACCTAAACTCCTCTAGCCCGTTCACAAAAGTAAACTACTGGAACGCTGTCTCATCCCCTCCAAAGAATACACACCCCCACCCTCTACTCAAACCTGTCGGTTTCGTACTATCTCACCACAGACGGAAGGATCCATGCAGAAAACGAAACATTCACCTCACGCGCGCCTCGAGGTTTTAACTTCAATTTACTAAATCTAAAACCAGAATACTCTTCCTTCGCATACATGGGGACAAGCTAACCCTCAACTGGGACATACGCACCTCACCTACAAGTAACTCTCACAAAAACCCTTAGATACGAACCTTTCTCAGTTCCCTAACCAACAATCACAGGCCCTCAAACTATTTCACATTCCCTCTCAACTCCATCTCAGTACCACATACCCAGCCTGTCGTGTATCCTTCCCAAACGCCCCGCGTCACACCTCACGCAACACTCCCATTTAATAAACACACATAACTTTAGCCCTCCGTGCTCAAATCCAACAACCCAACCCACCGCCTGACTTACAGGTAACATTTCACGCCTCCCTCGTAACCAATCACAACGTTGAACCCCATAAAAATTAGTATACCAGTCTTAGTATTCCCGCAGAATCGCTGTCCCTGTAATTGGGAGAACACGCTGCAACATACAAACCATTACTATACAATAAAATGTTCACGGACTATCACTCGCTGCTATATCAGAGTTAGGTGGCCTTGGGGTATCTGAACACCTAGGACGCCCCACGATCCTTTCCCAATAACCTTATCCGAATTGTCCTCCCGTGCCGCGAAATCCATGTCATCCCTATAAATAATACCACAAATCTTTAAGACACCGCCCATTCTTTAACAACATTACATCTCCCCCCGCACACCCCGCCCACCCAAGACCCTAACCCCCATAGAGCACCTTGACTCTTAGCACTATTTACCTGCATACCCGTGGCACTCTGTCCAAATGGTTGCACCACCTCGTCCAACACTCGAATTGACAACCCTGCACGATGAGAAACAGTGGTGGTTCGATCAACATATTCCAATTAACCCCAGCCAGGCCTCCCCCCCCCACATTCCCTCACATGGCGTACATAAGCTAACCGGGTCAAACCATTTCTAGAAAAGGGTACTGCGAAACACGCAAAACACTATTGGGACTATGGGCATCCTGTCTAAGCGCCATCTTCCCATTCAATTTCCTTTCCAACACCATTAAATCTGGTATCCTCATTTTAGCTCCATTGTAACAACGTATTTACCACTCGACTATTGTCCTCCCCAAACCCTGTCTCTAAGTATAACCTGCAAAGCTTCCCTTTCACTCTATCATAGCTCCCTGCCGTCTAGAGCCAACAAAGCGGCCCGCACCCCCACCCTTTAGCCTTCCACAAAACTTCTCTCAGTATCCCATGTCCTTCAAATCATCGGACCTTCCCGGCAACCCTCGAACTGAGATTTTAACACCACCCTTCTTCCACTACACATTTGAACGCTATTACCTAATAATTTTTGCAAACACCTTATAGTCTGCACACATCAGTGATAAGGTCGGTACTGTCCGAAGGGTGGGCTGCCCCGCTTGACCTTCGGGCCAACACTACTACTGCTGTTTCCTGCTTCTCCCCAACTTAACCCTTCTCCATTCATACTATTAAAATAAACCTAACTATAAATTCCTTTATCAATGCCCAAAGTTGTAAATAATAATTCTACCGGAGACCATCAATACCGGGGCTTTCCCTTCTCATTCCTTAACGCATTCTCTATTTCTCTGCCGTATCGTCCCAACCTAAAGCCTCTTCGATCACTATTCCTAAATTACACCGTACATACGTACCACATTGTCAATGCCCGTCACCCACCCCCCCACTGTTCCAGTACTTCTTTTTTTTTTTTTCCCCCCCCCCCAACCGCCCTCCCCCCCCCTCCCCTCCCCCCCCCCCCCCATTCTACCCACCCCCCCACCCCCCCCCCCCCCCCCTCCTCCCCCCCCCCCCCCCCTCTCCCCCTCTCTAAATCCACCCACCCCCCCTTCTACCAAGCCTCCGCATACGCACACATCCTCGTGGTTCGTATCTCGGTCCACGCTATGAATTCCCAACCATCTCCGTTACACCTCTAAACATGGATTAGTAGCCGTCAGCGCCTGCCTTTGCTTTTGTGATGCCGCTCTAAAACACACGTGACGGCTTGTCGCCCCAAAGCACTTCCTCACCCCTGCCTGCATCCTTAATGCTTGAAACCTTCATTTTAGCAACACTCCTCAACTTCCCTTTATTTCACAGCTTATTTCTATTCATAGGAAAAAATTATTCCCACCACACCCCCTCCCATAGCAACTCTTAAACCTATCCTCTCTAACATAGTTTAGCAGTACCATATCTTTAATTTATTATACGTTTTCCTTCTCTCACATAAAAACTTCTAATCCTTCCTTGCGACACTATCCCCACCATGTCCACAATGTCTTCCACTCCCTGTTCTTCCAACCTAAGCTACCTCCATAGGACTGAAAACTCCCTCCATCCCCTCTCATCACATAACACACTTATCATTTAATTTCCAATTAATTTCTGATATAGTCGCGGAGCGTCCCCCACCCTCTCAACCCTCTCACACCACTGCCTATGATTGACATTGTAGCCTCAAACAGTACTGTAAGATTTCACGTCCACTCCCTGAGAGAAGGTACACTCTATCTAGTCTCGCAGCATAACCACTCCTCGTAACTAAATCGATATTCAGTCTCCCACACGCTCCCCCAAAGGCATCACGTAACCTAACGCATCCCTTAAATAAATCCTTAAGACCACGACCATATATCCAGCCCCTCTTGGGTCCAAATCAGCCACCCTGATTACTCATATTCCAGTTCCCCACAAACTATCGCCACCTCTGGGACAGTGCACTTAGGAAAAACACAGACTACTCACACACAAAATCATTCTGATCACTTTTAGTTATTTTCTGCCGGCGCATACACACTCACAAAGGACACACGCTTACCCATACACCACCCAATCCACAACGCTTCATCCCTCCCTCCCCTCCTCCCTCGCCTTCTCTGCAAAACAAACGGGCTCGTCTCCCTTATTAAAATTCCCACACACCTGTTTGGACGGGTGAGATGGCAGGGTAAACTACCCGAATAATCCTGCCACCTCCAACACCCTACCCTCTGTGAAATTGTGCTCCTCTGCTGGAAACTAACATCCACTCTAGATTTATCAGAAAAATACGAAAGCCATCTCTCTTCATCCGCTTAACATAACCATTAACATTTACAGACATAGACCACCTAAGGCCTATTAAAGTTTCCACCCCTGCTTCCTCTCATCCACTCTTTTCAATACTCTCCGGCTTGAATTTACGTTCAAACACCTTTGAGTGCTCTCTTTCCCTCCCCCCTTCTTCCGGTGCCTTCCTATCATGGCTACTCACTACCTTCACCACTTCACCTCCAGTCTGTTTCCCCGGCCTCTTGTGCAGGCGTAAGGAAGTTCATCAGAATCTGATGTAGCGCCCTCTTTCTCGTGACAGGTCATGTTAGACACTATCTGGTCTCAGACTTTTAATCCTCTCGATGAACCTCCACCTCCACTGAGAATGGTTTCATGGTCAATGGCGACTCCAAACCTCACATCACGTCCCAAATTATCATGTCTCAGACTTTCTGGAAGCGACGATTTCCACAATGACACCACGCTCAGATGTAACATCCCTCTCTGGTGTGACCAACGTCCTTCAACAACCGCTCACCAATTTGCCTCCTCAATCTCAAGAACCTTCTCTTGTTCTTGCTGGCTCTCCTTATCCACATGGAGGGACGACACCTGATCAGGCAGTTGGGGGCGGACTCCAGAACTCACCACCAGTCCTGTGTGCCCGATCACTATCTCGCTCCACAACAACACCACCGCCCCTCCATTCCGATGTTTGTTCCTCACCTGCACCCTTTGAAGCAGGGCTGCGACGTCAACCACAGGTCCAGGGCACATGTGTCTTCGCTTGTCTACAGGTCGCCGATATGGATCATATCTCACCACCTAGGCGGACGTAACGTCGTTGTCCTGGGTACATTACCATTACATGCGTCCTGAAAATCCTTGTGGTACACATAGATCGGTATTTGGTGCTCCAAGTCAATTTTTGAGGTTGAAAAACCCTTGGAAAACCAGCATACGCTCTCCAGCCGCCCACGTACCATGTTGAGCATAATGCACCCGTCCCAATATCTTCTCAAAAACCTTTTTTTTCCTTATATCGCTCGTCCGCCTCACAGGGAACGTTGCGTAACTTGCCACGTTTAATACCGTGAAACATCTATCATTCTTACAGAGACAGCTGGTGTGACGTTAAGACTCACGTTCCTGAAAACCTGGTGACTAACGATTGTCATTAAACCGTTGCTGACAGCAGTTTGACGAAAATATTCGTTGTCCTCCGTTCAAGGCTACACCATACAAGTCACTATCTTGTACTCCATAAGTCTCCCCGTATGATCTTTGGCAATAAGACTTTGCGCTGAACTGGGCGTTATCGTTCCTTTAAGGTAGCTCGAAGCCTACAGTATTTAATCCTTCGGCTCAGACTAGAAACCGCCATCTTGAACGATCACAGTGCCACTAAGTTGTCAGCCGAGGAGTGGACAGCACCACTTCACACCCCCTGCAGCCAGGTAAACTGACAAGGCGTCGCTCTACCTAAACACAGAGGGGATGACAGAGGCCTACCGCACTCACGACCGTGGTCAGGCAGCGAATCCTTGTTACAGAGTATTGGTTAAGTTAGGTTACATTATATCCTAACCAATAGGAATTCGAAGGAACGTATGATTCCTTATGACAATAACATTAGAGAAACTGTATTTTAATATTATTATATGTTAACCCTCCAAATACAATCAATTCTGCTACAGAAAAACAGAACAACTTACATGTAACATACAATAATACAAATAACCAAAACAAGTCTTTTATAACAAACCTTGGTACTCATTAAAGGGTTTAAACCCCAACCCTATTAACATAATTTTTTTTTTTTTTTGTTTCTTTATTTTTTAGTTAAATACAGAGCAAATTACAATAATGATATAGTTAAAATTAAAAACCATACTAGATATTACAAAACCTCTAGTAACATTCCGCGTACATTGTTTTAAGAAAACACCATAGATCAAGGGCCATATTAACAACCATATATCATAACCCACAACCATATACATACCTATATAACCTCCTTTATAATAATCATTATTGCCAGTTCAGACACAGGCGGAACACTTCTAGACCCCCCCCTCCCGTCTGTACAGTCCCCGTTCTAACATAACATACATTGAATTATCTAATGAAATGTCATACCCTGACCTCCATCAAAACGCTAAAGTTGGTAGTGCATGAAAAAGACAAAAACACAAAATTTACAGAACTAAAACAGTTATGAAACATTACTCATTCCTATACACATACACTGTAATAAGTAGAAGAATATACACCACCATTAGGAATATCAAATATTAAATGTTAACATGATTTAACAAACATTACAAAACACTGCATATAGTTGTGGTTCACAGCTCAAATGCAAGATAATACACCAACCCTGCTACATTTAGCGGTAACAATACTAGGCTATGTAAATTATTTAAAGATCCCGAGACTAAAAATAAAGACATAGAGTGTTATAAGGATAAAGGCTCGCTGTAATGTGCCAGTCCCAAAAAGTACTGACCACGCTATCTCAGAAAATTTGTGTGGATACCAAGTGCCAATCTAATTACTTAAGAAAACGAGATCCTAAGGGCTCGGTTATCCTGGCTTTCAAGGAAATTTTAAACCAGTGAACATAACCATCAGGCTTAAGTAATGTACCCTGGAAATCCACACTTATATTCTCACTATGACAAAAACATTCTCGCGAAACATGGCTTACCTCCATACTCTAATTTCACTACCTTCCTCTTACCACAATTACATCAGTTCCAGATAACCAAAAACAACCCCCCCCCCTTTATCATTCCCCCCTATAGGAGACCACTCTTTGTCATCCTTCAGGGGGGACCCCGCCTAAAGGAAACACAGTGGAGATTCCTATTAACCTTCCGGGAAACTTTTTTTCCAAAGACGCCCATAAGAACAACTTATTCTACCTTCGTCCTATAGAATCTGGCCGCGCACGCTTTTATCTCTCATATCTCACCCCTTAATCCCCTCATTCCCATGAAATGTACCAGATAATCACTATGATATACCTTATAGCCCTTTCCAATCCCTAGGCACTCCCTTACATCTAGTAGTAAATCCCTTAAAAGCGGCCAAACGACCCCCCGCAACAGTCTGATAACCCCTCCCATCCATGATCTCACCCCCTCCAGGAGGTACAAAAAAACGGTCCACATGAAACGCCGTTTCGCAATCTAACCACAAACCTGACAAAAAGCCCCTCATCCCCCCCCCCCCACCCCCCCTCCTTCGTACCACCTCCTTGGAAGCCAGAATCCCCATGGATAAAACCTATACAATAATTACTAATACTCTCTCTAGCCGTATCCGAAGCTTACTAAAATCTTTCAAAAAACCCCCAATCATATGTTGGATACACGGCTACCCCTTGCTTACATTCCTTGACTTTCACTACCCTCACCAACCTATCACTTTGATTTTATCCACCCTGTTGCACTGTATAAAAATCTCAACATATCTTCACAAACCCTCAATTCCTGCCCACTCCACCCATTTACGTTGCCTCACCATAACTCTCCTACTTAGCGCCCCTCACACCCCTTCCCCTCATATACCTCCACTTGATATATACAGCATTTACTCTCAGTCCTAGAAAGGCAACAAACCTAAACCCCCTCTCCGCACATCGTCCATAACTACTCCTTACTTAACCATGCCCTTGCCCAAATCCCCACACAAACTCAGCACCCTTCTCCTCATGCATTTCCAACCAATATCTCGTACCTCTAAGGGAAAAAACTTGCCACCCCCCATACCTCTTGCTATAGACAATGTGAATTTACCACATTACCCTATGATGTTAAAGCTAAGTCCCTCGCACTTAAACTCTCCTCGCTCTACTTAAACCTTACCGTGACAGACTCGAATTTACCCTGTCGCATGCCGTGCACTTCGCCAAAATTACAATCCCACCATACCTTGATTCTGTCATACCACTGTCCATCTTAACCCTATCCCCAATGCCCCCCCCCTATCCCCCAATTACCGACCTCTAGTAACCTTGATGTCACCGTATTAATCTCATTCCGCGGTATTCATACCAAAACATCTGAATACTCGTACCCACCCTCCTTAACTCTCCTTACCCCTTAGCAACAAAGTGTATCATCCACATACCCAACGTGAGCCGCCTGTTTGCCCCCCCCTTCAATCTCGGATTGTTCACTTACCCTCTCAAACAGTGATACTATTAGAAAAGGTTCTTGCACTCACGCAAAGATGCTGCTGTGAATCGGACAAAGCCTGCTCAAACCTCTCTCCATTGTACACTTTCACCCAACCTCCCATTGACTGTACTCCCTCACTCTGCCCCATCATACAGGTGGGGTTCACCAACCTCCCTGTGCCCCCCTCACCCCTAAGTCCTCCCCCCGATCCAAATTAATCCCAACCTCTCTAAGCAGATGACCCTCATCTCCTCTCTAAAGAAAGTTATAAGTGAAGGTCCTACGGTAGGTAGAGTCCACGCTAATGTAAGTGAACAAATTATGCGAGAATATTCTTTCGCTTATCTTAATCAAACCCCAATGCTATATCTAAGCTTTAAAGTTCTAGATTTCTCCCCACAATTTTCTCACCGTATGTTTTACTTCTCCATCTCAGAACACAGTAACATACCCAACAATCCATGTACTTCCTGTTCCTTACTCAAAAATACCCTTCTGCTCACATCCACCTAACCACATCCTTATTAGATACCCCCGGAATTCCCCAAACTTCGTCCCCGATGTACATCACTAAAACCCCAACAACTTTCATCATTCTGTTGCCCAATATCACACCCATCGTAGCAAGAATCCAAAATATACCCCATCTTGTCTGTAATTCCGCCCCCACGCGAAAAATACATTAACGTAATCGCCACCACCCCGGTTATACGTTTAAATCATTTCAAAACTCGGCACTAGTTCCTTCTTTTTGGGCGACTCTGACAACCGTTTGACACCCGTTTCTTGTGATTTTTCTCCATCCTCCCAACTTACTTAAGAATACATTCAAACCCCACCAGACAGATATGCCCGCTGCGAGTTACGTACACTCCCCCAATGATACTATAAAAAATCGTTTTGGTTACTTCGTCTATGCCTGGGTTTTACCCTTTGGAACATCCCAAAAACTTGCCATCCTCACCGTCCTTACTAGTTAATACTACCCTCCGATTCTGTCACTGTCCTGCTCTTATACCCTATTAAACCCTTCATTCCCAAACCGTCCTCACCACTCCCCCGCCAACCCTCCTTCCGCACTTCTCCATAAACCATAAAAAAAATCTGCATACAAATAATATTTTCCGGTGGTGGGATAGGCCTTGAACCCTCCTCAATAGCCACCCCCCCTGTCACATCGACCTCAATTATACGCCAAGGTGGTCTTCGCCCTCCCTGCACCGTCCTTAACCTCCTTAATACAAAAACCCGATGGGCGGGCTCTATCTTCCCCTTAAGACTCATCCTCCACCCCCTGCCCTACTCGAATTGCCTCAATTTTTTCCATTGTGAATTTCCGCCTACCTATTTCGCAACGCGTTCCATGTTCCTCACTCCGCCCCACCCGTTCCTCGCTCTCATTAACAGTCATTTAACTGACCCTCAAGATTAATTTTGTAGGTCCATAGCTCACTGCCATCTCCTTACCCGTACTTTAAAAAATTTCGCAATTTAACTTTAGCCCTCATTTCCACGTGAATCCAGTCAAAATCCATTTCCATATTCCTAGTCCTCTCCGCCATAAAGGATTTCACCTTCTTCGCAGCAAACCCCGTAGGGTCACCCTCTTCCCTAAGTAGACACTCAACATTGTTATTTTCAGTATCCTGCATAAACTCTCCACTATGCCTATCTACCTCAAAATTGCTATAACTCAGCTCGTGTATCAGATAAAAACCACACTCGATTAGTCCTACACCCTCTCACCACACCTATGCCCTGCCTTAACATAAATCGCTATTCTAACCCGTGCCTCATATCCTCCTCGATAAAAGTGTTGCTCCACTCCATATCACATACTACCACCACTCATCTACCACTCCAACATCTTCGCAAACATCCCGCAGAACCCCCCAAAAACCACAAACCGTCCCCCCTCGGAACGCCACATCACACCTTCCTATTGACTACACAATTTCCAATACCCACCAATCACCGTAAAAGCAGGTAAACCTCGTCAAAGTGATATAACCAGGAACCTCGCGTACATTTTCAACATTCGACCTCTAGTGTTACTAGGTTGCTGGCATAGTACACAACCTACAAAACTAACCCTCCTGGCCCCAAAACCCATCCACCCTGACAACCCTCCCACCCCACCTTCCTCCCACCAGGATACGACAAAGGGAAATATGGTCTCACTTTAACCGCCACAGCCACACCTTCCTTTTCAACCTCAAAGCATTCACATGTAAAAACCTATACCTTTCAACAAACTCACATCCTAACCTATGGTTATGTTCCTGCAAATGAAAACAGACTTCAATACTAATCTCCTCAAAGAAACCCACTCTAACCATACCCTCTTGACCTCGGTTTAAGACCGTTTACATTGAAAAGTTACACACCTGAATGTTTTTACAAGAATGGCGGCTTACCCCCTGTGCCGCTGAGGTACTTGGTCCTCCTTTCATAGGTCTCGTTCTTCTCTATTAGATCCCTCGTTCCTGCCCTCCAAACCCACCTCCCTGTCCCTTCCCACTTAGCTTCCATGCCCCCCCCTCTCCCGACTTGCTCTTTGCTATCCATCAAGCTGCCACCATCATCTTCCCACGGCCTCTGCGGCTGGTTTGAGGACTTGCGTCGCAGTGTCTGATGCTCCCCGCTGATCTCGTGCGGGGATGCTACCTCCTACACAGATTTCTTCTGCAAACCACCTCTTCTGATGGACCTCCACACCACATTGTTCGCTCCTTTTCGAACCTCACTCAAGGTCTGTCCTTACCTCTGATTCTGTTCATCCATCACATTGTCACACCCTGACTCAACATTCACTTTCCAAGAGCCTCATGCTCGACTCTTCCAAAAAAATCCTTCTGCACAGCCTCCAAACTCCGTCCTGAGCAGACTCTGCATTATCTAACGAGTCCATTCATCTGACAGCAGATATTCCCTCCCCCCCACGTTTCCACTGGAGTGTAACACACGTCCGTCTCCAATAACCACCTCTGCCCCTGTCGACCTCCTCTCTCCCATAGGCCTCTGTATTGCGGCTTTCGCCACTTACACCGTATCAACTTCCGTGGGCATGTCTAATGGCGTTAGGACAGGAGAAAGCTGTCTCGGACGCTCCTTTGGGCCCCTGATCTTGGGGCATTGTGCCACCATGTGCTCTAGTAGAGTCCATAAAACGGCACGTCTTCTCTGCCCCGTGTTTTCTTTAGTGTACAAAAACCTGTGTTCTATGGTTATGCATGTAACATATGATGGTATCGGTATCTCAGGGTCATTTCAGTGTGAGGATCCACTTCCGGCATCCCCTTCATAAGGCGTTCCTCACATTCCCATGCTCGTCAAGTGTTACTGTCCCATAACCACTTCGCACAATCTTGAGGCCTGTAGGCTGTTAGCCTCAAAAGGGAACATTTCCTTACCTTCACCCATTAAATACTTTGATCACATATGCAAGCATACTTCCACTGCCGTGCTGGTACTCATCCGCCCTTCTTGGAATTCGTCTCGACGATGTTAGAATAGAAGGTCAGCCCTACTGAATACTTCCGAATGACCCTTGACATACCGTTCAGTGCCCCCCACACCATTACAGCTCTTCTCATTGGTGTGATGCCATAAAATCAGTTCCCTGATAATGTTGGAAGGAGGAACGTTCATCTTGGCGTTGCTTAAAGATCCTCTAACCAGCTCAATGCAGGACAGTAATTTATTGCGCCGTACAGTCGGTCCCGCCATTCTATGTGCCTAAAGCTGTTTTCCTCACCAGGTGCGTGCATAGAGAACCTGTAGAAGCGTCCTCTCTCCCCGCAGGTCGAGAGAGACGTAATCTGGACACTGTGTGGTAAAGTTCAGGGAAAAGTTTCACAACGAGTGACTTCATCAGAACACCCTGAGTCAGCTCGTGGCAATACGTATATTTTAATGAATATATCTAAACGGTACATGTGTGATTTTTATCCACACCTCTGTCCAGTATCACTTTACCTACTTCTACATCGGAACAATGTGATAATCCCCTACGAATGCTGAACGTCTCCTTGCCTACGTTATATGAGGATACTTCTCCGCACATATGCTGTATCTTTTCAGATTGAGGGACTGACCCATTCGACCAGGGCTGAGGGATGATTACTCAATACTCCACTGTTCCTCCCAACCTCTCTGAAACGCCATTTCTCTACACCACTAACCATCAACAACTCGTGTTTTGCACACATCAATCATTTGTTCAATCTTTTCATGATTTGTATTAAAAATTCATTAAATAATTTTATATCTAGAGTCGAAAGGTTCCGTTTTGGAAGAAATTACAGTATAAAATTTAAGTTATTTTGCTTGGACAGCCTAGATTATACAGAGAATAATTAAGTGATATTTAAAATTTGGTAAAAAGCTTATCACTACAATTATATGTCAAGGTTCCTGAAATCTAGTAATCCATGTTCGGAACTTTTTCTAATTATCAAAGAGCAGACTGGAGGACAAATCCATCATTAATGTCTGTTAATATGTTAAGCACAAGGACCATATGAGCAACTACCGAGACGTTATATTACTGTTTCTTGTCAAATTTATACAAAAAACAGTACCAGACACAGAGGCTATATTACTGTATATTTAACACAAATATTGTGAGACAATGATTAAGCATCAATCGCCATTCTCTATTGGTGTGTGGTGGTAGTAGTATCAGGTAGTAGTAGTAGTAGAGTAGTCGTAGTAGTAGTTAAGTAGCAACAGCTGTTAAGTGATGGTTTAGTCAAATGTTCTGTGTAGAAAACCTCGTGGTAATATTTGTGAGATGACGAAGCTGCCTTTATCCTGTTTTAATAATGTATGTAATGGAGTTTAAATGCGAAAATGACTTGAGATTATCTTTAATCATGAATGTAAAGTATTAGGACGAGTTGCTCTTAAAAAATTAAAACCTCGCCAGTACATAGTAACCAACTACATACACTACTACAACCAAACACGACCCCCCCCCACCACCACCACCACCATCACCATTCACACTCCATTCACCACAACATCACCATCACGCCATCACCAACCACCATCACCGACCACCATCACCACCACCACCCTCACACAATCACCGTCACCATCACATCACCACCATCACTCATCACCTCCCACCATCAACCACCACCACCATCTCCATCACCACCACCATCCCCACCATCACCACCCACCACACCATCCCCCCACCATCATCACCACCATCCCCATCACCACCACCAGTTCACCACCACCACCCCACCATCACCACCACCACCACCATCACCAGTCACCATCCACCATCACCATCAACTCTCCACCACCCACCACCATCACCACGCACCACCACCATTCACCATCAGACCACCACCACCATCACCACCACCATCAACAACCACCATCACCACACCACCCCATCACCCTACACCATCATCATCACCATCACCTCACCATCACCATCATCACCAACCAACATGTTGTTCCTTTTTACGAAATCCATTAAAATCTATTGGCTACAATAAGTTGGATTTTGACTCAGAATGCTAAGTGTAGACAAACAAGACTGTGCTAATAACGACATCAGTAAACTTGAGAGAAACATGTTAAATGTTATGAAAATCAATTAATTATATATGGGACGGTGTAGTTAGTTTTAATTAAGCGTTACTAAGTGAACTCAGAAAAAAATGATATGGAATCACAAACTACAAGAATCAGGTCTCTAGTAATATTGTGATCTGTTATAGTTATGAGTATAACTATTACTTAAATCGATTTTCCTTGAAAAATAATACAAAGCAGAGTACAAGTTACAAGACACTTTTCAAGAAGAAATTTTCATGTTATAACTGTTCGATCGTCAGTGTTGTACCCCTTGCAAGTGTCAAAAGGTTTTACATTGAATCTTTCGCAAAATATTATTTTAAAAAAAAAGGGAAAATTAAAACAAACATTTGGGGGGGGACGTTGAGAGGTGTGAAGCCCAAACCCATTTCCTCCAGAGGGGAACTTAACTTGTAAAATGCAGCAACACCATTGTATTACAAAAAAGTTTTAAAATTATCAATATATACACCAGATGTAATTACTAGGGAGGCCACAGAAATCGGGGCCCCGTAAATAATCCCCGGGTGACTAGAAACAAACCACCCAGAAGAGAAAAAACCCCTCTACCTAGCCCGCCATGGGGGGGCCATTATTTTTTTTTTTTAGTCGTTTTTTGTCACAACTTATTATGTTCTTTTTTGTGTTTTTCTGCATTTTCCTTCATGGAAAGTGTGATTTCTTCAGTTTTAATTAACTTCTTTTTTGTATAAAAATTTGATGTAATAAAACATTTTGATTTTTGATTTTTGGTGTTGTGTTTAATGCAGTGTTGGGCGCGTTTTTTCACTTTTACTCCCAAGTGATACAAGATATTTTACGCTTATTTTACCTGATGCTGCTGAGAGGGTCTTTAAAAAGGGTTAGTAATATTTTTTTTATGGCTGTTGCAACCCCCGAATGGTTGCATGATTAATATTTTTTATAAAATTTTTTATATATTTTTTTTATTTATAAAATTTAAAATATTTTATATTATATATTATATATATATAAAATTTTTATATATTTTAAAATTATATATTTTTAATTATTACCTTTTCTATAAATTTTTTATTGCTTGATTTTCGATAAAAGCTAAATCGTTTAAAAGTATTGCTTTATTTTGTTATTTACTTAGCTTCCTTTTTTGAGGGGGATGTAACATTTTAGTGCTCATTTCAAGTCTTGACATGCAGCAAGCCCAACCGGCCCCTACTAGGAGGCCCCCCTCAAACCCCCCCCCCCCAACAAAACCCCCTCCCCAAACCCCCTTTACTCCACCATGGAATAAGCTTGATAACCAGGGCACTAATAAAAAGGGGGTTGGGGGAGCTGAAGTACCTGGTCCATCACCAGGGTACTGAAGCCCTGGTTCCATCACCAGGGCACTGAGGGAGCTGAAGCACCTAGTCCATCCCAGGGAACCGAAGGGAACTGAAGCACTGGTCCATCACCAGGGCACGAGGGAACTGAAGCACCCTGGGTCCAATCACCAGGCACTGAGGGGCTGAAGCACCTGGTCCATCATCACCAGGGCACGAGGGAACTGAAAGCACCTGGGTCCATCACCATCACCATCCCACTTCTCTCTTTAATTGAATATTATTGAATTCTTACTGCCCATCCTCTTTTGATAGCCTATATATGTCTCTCATTTTGACCAATGAGATGTTTATCTATTGGTTCATCCATTTGGGAACATTTTTGGTAGATCTAATTTCCTGCCTCGGAACAAAAGTTGTCTGGGCAGCTAGAACTTGCTCTGGAAAAACGTCACATTGGCAACAAGATCCACCTACCTGACCCCTAGTCAGGACATCTCAATTTTAGCCCACCCAGGTAATTTTTCAGAG
Source organism: Cherax quadricarinatus (assembly GCF_026875155.1). Classification (NCBI taxonomy): domain Eukaryota; kingdom Metazoa; phylum Arthropoda; class Malacostraca; order Decapoda; family Parastacidae; genus Cherax; species Cherax quadricarinatus. Next base: position 27,663,942 of record NC_069470.1, read on the forward strand.
TCCCATGAAGTCGGCCAAGTGAAAAATTTTGGGACAGAGATTTGATTGTCCAGTTATCTCGCGAGGCAATTCCATGATAATAAAACTAGTTATTTGTGATCCTTTCCCCAAGCTCCTCATTACGCAAGATTATTAATTAGTGAATCCTTTGTTGGCAAGAACCAAGTCAAGCAGATTTGCTTCCCTAGTTCATTCTGGCACAACCCTGTTTCTAAAAAAAGCAATCCTGAACCGTATCAAGAAAGTCACTGGACTCAACAGATTTTCCTGTCATATTGTTCCAATCATTCTATTGGTCCCATAAGGTTAAAATCTCCTTGTCACAACATTTTCATATCTAGATGCTTCATGAATTTCGTCCCATAACAGCTTTACTGCCCTCCTATCAAGATTTGGGGGCCTATAAATCACACCCAAAATTAATTTGGCAGTCCCTCGAAAGAAACTGTAGCCAAACAGATTCTTGTGTTCGATGTTTTTAATCTTATTAATCATGTCTAAGACAATTTAAATTTCTTTGACCATACATCGCCACACCACCACCATGATTACATAAAATGGTATACAATACCGACAGGTTGGTAGGTTAAGACAATAGGCAACAGTTAGGCAAACTTTATATTCCGAAACGTTCGCCTACACAGTAGGCTCTTCAGTCGATACAGAAAGTAGGCAGGGACAGTAGAGATGTGAAGACGATGAATCAGTCCCATCACCCTTGAAGTCGTAGAATTTTGAGGTTGTCAGTCCCTCAGGCCTGGGGAGAAGTTCAGTTCCATAGTCAGGAAACTATCCTGACTATGGAACTGACAGTAGTAGGCAGAGTGGCACGTGAGGTGCATCCGCAGTTTCTTGTGTTTTTGCTTTCTTGGATGGTGGTGAAACTGGGTGAAGGCGAGTTTCCGACTGGTCAGATGCTATAGCGTGGATCCGCAAGCGGTAGTGTGCGACTTCATTGGTGGGGTTTGGCCGACGTCACAGTGGTCTCTGATTGGTCCTCTCTTGTGTCTAGTGGAGGTTGTGACAGCGGTGGAGCTAGCGGTGATGCTGGTAATATTTGCAGTGATTTTAGGATCTCAGTGGAAGGTGGTAGATGCAGTGGAATGTGAGGCCAGGCATATTATTTAGTTTGAAAAAGTTCATGATGGGGTGTGAAGGACCAGGCCTCAGCTGCTTTCTGTACATGAGCATACATAATGAAATAAAGATTTTGGTGGGTCGGCGTAGGTGTGGAAGGGTAGTGGTGGGAGCAGCTTGCGTGGCATGTATGTAGTATCTTGGTACGTCGTCTGCTTGAAGCTTGGTGATAGCAGAATATGTGGTTGCTTGTGGGCTGGGTTTCTTTTGTTGTTGTTGTTGTTTCTGAGTATGTTCTCTTCTGGCAGGGACCTGGCAGCAAAAAGTATGAGTGGTCATTCTTGCAGTTTCAAGCATTTAGGTGGTGAAGCAGTAGTGCATATTCTGAAAGTCATGGCCCTCACGGCCACAGGTGTGGAGCAGAACTTCTTGTCCTTGGTGGACAATCATTTGTGGGGTGTGTAAGTATGAGTAAACAATTATGGCACTGTTGTGAGTTATGTTGGATTTTCTCTGCTTCGTTGAAGGCTGGGTTGATGTGAAGTAGTGAATAGACAGGCCCTCAGCGAGAGCTCTGGCTGCCATGTTGACGTCACTGAAGGTTGACCTTCGCATGGATGAGCATTGGGTGATTTTAGTAATGAAAGGTCCACCTGGCCCAAGGGTTCTTTGCTTCGATAGATGACTTGATTCTTCAGTGGCTCTGTCAGTGATAAGACCGTTTATTCCTGGCACGGGTTTCTTCAATCTTGCGATGACCCGTCTCTGGCTCCCGAGGGAGGAAAGGTTATCTACATGATGCGACATCTGCTGTTCATGAACTCTTCTGGTCGTTAACTGGTGCATCTCATAAGCGTCAACACCGTATGTACTCCTAATTATGGACCACTAGCGAGGAGGAGGTGATATATGATATGTCGTTATTACAGGTAAACAGCTTGTCTGTTCGCTTGCTCCATGGTACATAGTGTGGCCGCAGTCATCTCTGGTTCCTCTCGGGAGGGACATAACTTGAAGTTATGTTAGAATTTGTATTGATAAAGCCACTGGGAGTGGCGAAACGTCTACAATAAATAAAGATAAATTAGACACATGTGTGAATCTTGGGTATCTTTAATGAGGAAACGTTTCGCACACAGTGGTTTTAATCAGTTACTACGTAGGAGAAGAACTTGAAGAACAGGAGAAAGAATGAGGTAATCAGTCCCTCAACCTTGAGTCGAGTGTTCAGTCCATCAAATCTTTGAATAGAATACGGCATACCATATAGCGGGTAGAAAGCAGCTTATATATAAACCGTATCATATGGCTGGAGAGGTGCAGCAGTCATAGGTGGTGTCCACATTTGTTCAATGTGGAAGTAGGTCGTGCCCAAAAAATTAGGCAAGCGAAGAATTCTAAGTATTCATTCAATCTACCAATAAAGATACCCCAGATGTTGCACATGTGTCTTAATTTCATCTTGTCGGTTATTATATTACCATTCTTACACATCAAAAGTATGTAAAGTAAAAGGCACAATGCAACTAATGTGCAACTTGTGTCTTTTATTTACTATTGTCGGGTAATTCTACCAACTTTTTACACAAAATGTGTAAGCAAACAGAAGTCAGAGGTCATTACTGCAGCTTTATACATCATTAGTAAGTAATAAAGTGATAGAATTAACCACAATATGTAAAGTTAAAAGGACACAAGTGCAACTAATGTGACATTTTATTGTGCAACGTTTACTTTACATCATTAGTAAGGCCTCACTAGATTATGCAGCTCTAGTTTCCCCCCCCCCCACCCGCTTCTCCATATTACAGAATGGACATAAAATTCGTTAGAAAACATTCAGCGTAGGATGACTAAATTAATTACATAGCATTAAGAAATCTTCCTTATGAAGAAAGATTGAAGACTCTTCAGTTACATTCACTTGTTAGACGAGAATGAGGGGGGAACCTGATCGAAGTGTATAAGTGGAGATTACGGTATTAATAAAGGGGATATTAATAAGGTCTTGAGGATGTCTCTTCAAGAGAGAACCGCAGTAATGGATTTTAAATTAGATAAGTTTAGATTTTAGAAAGGACATAGGAAAGTATTGGTTTGGAATAGGGTAGTGATGAGTGAACAGTCTACTAGTTGGGTTATTGAGGGCTAGGACTTTTGGGTTAGTTTCAGATTTAGGTTGGATAACAATTACTGAGTGGGAGGGGTTGGATTTAGTGGGACTTGCACATCAGACTTATTTCTTGGGATAGATTGAAAATTGGGTTGGGCAAAGGTTTTGTTAGTGGCTGGGATGAATTGTAAAGGTACCTTGCCCTATAGTATGGGGCCAACAGGCCTCCTGCCGTGTTCTCCTTTACTTATGTATGTTCTTATATTATCGTTCCTTACATGCGTGTAAATGTGTTCATTGAGGGGGTTGTCGAGGTTCTGGCTGTTTCACCTAACATAAATATTTGTAGATGAATGGTCCGAGAACCGACATGTTGATAAATTAGGACACTCCAGTGAAGATTTGAATAGACTGATGCAGTGGTCGGAGAAGTGGCAGATGCAGTTTAATATAGGACAAATGCAAAGTTCTAAATGTTTGGACAGGACAATAACCATGCCACATATAAAACTAAAAGAATGATAGATCTTAATATTACGGATTGCGAAAAAGATTTAGGAGTTCTGGTTAGCACAGTGATCTGAAACCAAGACAACAGTGATAAGTGTTTTCGCAATAAAGCTAATAGGGAATCCTTGGTTCATATCAAGAAGACATAAATAATTAGGAGTCCTCAGGTTGTTCTTAACTCTATACATCCTGGTTAGGGCCTCATTAGGATTATGGCTGCACAGTGTTGGTCACCTTATTACACAATGGTATAAATTTTTCTGAAAATGTACAAAGGAGGATGACAAAGTTGATCCCATGTATCAGAAACCTTCCTATGATGATAGACTAAGGGCCTGAATCTGCCAACTCTCTAGAAAGACGTAGAATTAGGGGGGATATGATTGAGGTGTATAAATGGGAAGACAGGAATAAATAAAGGGGATGTAAATAGCGTGCTGAAAATATCTGCCTAGACAGGATCGCAGCAATGGTTTTAAGTGGAAAAATTCAGATTCAGGAAGGATATAGGAAAGTACTGGTTTGGTAAAAGAGTTGTGGATGAGTGGAACAAACTCCCAAGTACAGTTATAGAGGCCAGAACGTTGTGTAGCTTTAAAAGTAGGTTGGATAAATACATGAGTGGTTGTGGGTGGGTGTGAGTTAGACCTGTTTAGCTTGTGCTACCAGGTCGGTTGCCGTGTTCCCCCCTTAAGTCAATGTGACCTGACCTGACTAGGTTGGGTGAAATTGGCTTAAGCCGGTGGGAGACTTGACCTGCCTCGCATGGGCAGTAGGCCTTCTGCAGTGTTCCTTCGTTCTTAATGTTCTTATGTTCTTAATGCAACTCTTGGTATCTTTATTGAGGAAACGTTTCGCCACACAGTGGCTTCATCATCCATACAAAGGAAAACTTGAAAAACAGGAGGAGAATGAGGTAATCAGTCCCTCAACCTTGAGTCGATGTGTTCATCCATTCTATTCAAGATTGAATAGACTGAACACATCGACTCAAGGTTGAGGGACTGATTACCTCATTTTTCCTCCTGTTCTTCAAGTTTCTCCTTCGTATGGACTGTTAGGTAAGACACATATGCAACAGTTAGACAACTTTATTCCGAACGTTTCCCCCTACACAGTAGGCTTCCTCAGTCGAATACAGAAGTAGGCAGGAACAGTAAGATGTGAAGACGATGTAATCAGTCCATCACCCTTAAAGTCGTAGAATTTGAGGTTGTCAGTCCCTCGGCCTGGAGAAGTTCAGTTGTCTAACTGTTGCATATGTGTCTTACCTAACAACCTGTCGGTATTGTATACCATTTTGATGTTTTACTTGTCCCACACTGCAACACGTGGCATCTTGGTAACAGAAAACACCTTGGACAAGCTTTTCAAGTGAGAAGGGTTTGGGTCTGAGAGGGACATGACCTCTCAGTTGCCTCTCACTAAATACTACTACTATACTACTACTACCCTGCACCTCTCCTTCCGACAGTATTTAAGTCTCCGCACTGTCGCTTAACCTTCAGATAGTTTTCCGACTATGGAACTGAACTTCTCCAGGCCGAGGGACTGACAACCTCAAATTCACGACTTTAAGGGGGATGGACTGATTACATCGTCCCTTCACATCTCTAAATGTTCCTGCCTACTTTCTGTATTCGAAATGAGGAAGCCTACTGGGGTAGGCGAAAAGTTTCGGGAAAAAAGTTGTCTAACTGTTGCATAGTGTCTTACCTAAAACAACCTGTCGGGATTTTTTATACCATTTTGATGTTCATCTTGTCCGAACCCGCAACACGTGGCATCTTGGTACAGAAAAACACCTTGGACAAGCTTTTCAATGGAAGGGTTGGGGTCTGAGAGGGACATGACCTCTCAGTTGCCTCTCACTACTACTACTAATTTCTTTCTACTACTACTACTACTACTACTACTACTACTACCCTGCACCTCTCCTTCCCACAGTATTTAAGTCTCCGCACTGTCACTTAACCTTCAGATAGTTCCTGACTATGGAACTGAACTTCTCCAGGCCGAGGGACTGACAACCTCAAATTCTACGACTTTAAGGGTGATGGACTGATTACATCGTCTTCACATCTCTACTGTTCCTGCCTACTTTCTGTATTCGACTGAGGAAGCCTACTGTGTAGGCGAAACGTTTCGGAATAAAGTTGTCTAACTGTTGCATATGTGTCTTACCTAACAACCTGTCGGTATTGTATACCATTTTGATGTTCAACTTCGTATGGACTGATGAAGCCACTGTGTGGCGAAACGTTTCCTCAATAAAGATACCCAAGAGTTGCATATGTGTCTAATTTATCTACATAAATGTGTGTGTGATGAATGGTTTGAAAAACCGACAAGTTGAAGATTGAGACACTTATGCAGCATATGGGAATCTTTATTCAGGAAACGTTTAGCCACACAGTGGCTTCATCAGTCCAATACAAAGAGGAAGGCGTAAGGAGAGGAGGAGTATGAGGTAATCAGTCCCTCACCTCACTACAGTATATAAGCCACGTCTACGGCCCTATGCTGTACATTCTACAAGATTGATGGACTGAACACATCGACTCCAGGCTGAGGGACTGATTACCTAGAATCTGTATTGATAAAGCCACTGGATGGCGAAACGTCTACTACAATAAAGATATCCAGATGTTGCACATGTGTCTTAACTTTCACACTGATTACCTCATACTCCTCCTTTCCTTACGCCTTCCTCTTTGTATTGGACTGATGAAGCCACTGTGTGGCGAAACGTTTCCTGAATAAAGATTCCCATATGCTGCATAAGTGTCTCAATCTTCAACTTGTCGGTTTTTCAAACCATTCATCACAACTGTCAGACACTGCAGCATCATGGGATCTTGTTACAAAGAATTCTTCAACACTTGTTCAACCTTTGGACGAAGACCTACTTCGACTAGTGGATGGTACCACTATGACCCCGCCTCCGCCTGCTTCACCTCACCTCACTACAGTATATAAGCCACATGTCGGTTCTCTGAACCATTCATCTACATAAATCTTGTCACAGCCTCCAAAGGGCATAGTGTAAACTCCTGCATTGACTGGTTCATGGTGCTTTGATTTTGTCCTGGTTAAATCCTTTATTGAAGTGCTAGAAGCGATGGCGACTCTGGTGTTAGCTTGTGAAAGTACTTTGGAAACGTTCACTGTTATTCCGTTACCAGGAAACTACACACTTGATCACTGTTATTCCGTTACCAGGAAACTACACACTTGATCACTGTTATTCCGTTACCAGGAAATCACATTTGTTTAAATTTTTTATTCCGTTACCGGGAAAACTACACACTTGATCACTGTTTATTCCTTTAACCAGGAAACAAACACCCCTTACCCACTGTTATTTCCTTTACCAAAAAACAAAAACAGTTAACCCATTTGTTATTCCTTTCCCAAAGGAAACTACCCCACTTGACACTGAAAATTCCGTACCAGGAAACTACACATTTGATCACGGTTTTTCCCGTTACCCGGGAAAAATAAACAGTTGTCACTGTTTTTTTCCGTTACCGGGGAAACTACACACTTGATAAATTTTATTTCGTTACCAGGAAATACAAAATTTGATCACTGTTTTTTCCGTTCCCAAAGGAAAACCCAAAATACTTAAACACTGTTTTTCCGTTACCGGGAAACCCCACATTTGATCACTGTTATTCCGTTACCAGGAAACTACAAATTTTTATCACTGTTATTCCGTTCCCCAGGAAACTACCATTTTGATCACTTTTAAACACTTATAAACTTTTAACACTTAAACACGTTAACATTTTATCATTTTAACACTTGATCACTTTTAACATTTTATCCCGTTAACCCTGATCCCTGTTAACATACCATTAATAAAAATTTCCTACTGTTAACCTGCTAAACTAAATTCACTCTTTAAAAAAATACTTTTTTTTTTATGAAATTTATTTTTTATTTTAAAACTTTTTTTTATTCTCCTCTTTCTTTCCCTCCCCAAAATTTTTCTTATTTTTTTTATTTAAATTTCCCCAAAATTTCCCCTTTAAACTGCAAGCCTTCATTCCTTTAAAATTTTGGGCCCTTCTTTCCCATTTCCCTTCATATTGCCTTTTTCCCCACTTCCTTCATTTTGCCTTCATTCCCACTTCCTTCTTATTCCCCTTCTTTCCTCCCTTCCTTCATTTTGGGCCTTCATTCCTACTTCCTTCATATTCCCTTTTCATTCCCAATTTCCCCTTTTTCAAAATTCCTTTCATTCCCCTTCCTTCATATTGCCTTCATTCCCACTTCCTTCATTTTCCCTTCTTTTCCCATTTCCCTTTCCCATTTTGCCACCTTTCCCACTTCCTTCAAATTCCCTTTCTTTCCCCCTTTTCCTTCATTTTCCCCTTCTTTTTTCCCACTTCATTTTCCCTTCTTCCCATTTTCCTTTATATTGCTTTCTTCCCACTTCCTTCATATTGCCTTCTTTCCCCATTTCCCTTCATTTTTCCCTTAAATTTCCCACTTCCTTCATATTCCCCTTCATTCCCATTTTCCTTTCATATTCCCTTCTTTCCCCATTTCCCTTCATATTCCTTCTTTTTCCCATTTCCCTTTCATTTTGGGCCTTCTTTTCCCTATTTCCCTTTCATATTGCCTTTTTTTCCTATTTCCCTTTTATATTCCCCTTCCCCACCCCAATTTTCTTCATAGGGGCCTTTCTTTCCCCAAATTTCCCTTCATATTCCCTTAAATTCCCCATTTCCTTCATTTGCCTTCATTCCCACTTCCTTCATATTCCCCTCCATTCCCATTTCCCTTTCAATTGCCTTCATTCCCACTTCCTTCATATTCCCTTCATTCCCACTTCATATTGCCTTCATTCCCATTTCCATTATATTCCCCTTCATTCCCATTTCCCTTTCCCATATTCCCTTCTTTCCCATTTCCCTTTCCTATTGCCTTCTTTCCCCCTTTTCCTTAAATATTCCCCTTCATTCCCCATTTCCCCTTTCATTTTGGGCCTTCTTTCCCCACTTCCTTCATATTGCCTTCACCCCCATTCCTTCATATTGCCTCTTTCCCCTATTTCCTTCAAAATTTGCCTTCTTTCCTATTTCCCTTTCCCATATTGCCTTCTTTCCCATTTCCCTTTCTATTGCCTTCTTTTCCCAAACTTCCTTCATATTCCCTTTCCCATTCCCATTTCCCTTAAATATTGCCTTAAATTCCTACTTCCTTATTTTGCCTTCTTTTCCCCATTTTCCTTCATATTGCCTTTCCCAAACCCACTTCCTTAAATTTTTGCCCATTTCCCACTTCCTCACTTGCCTTAATTCCCATTTCCCTTCAAATTGCCTTCATTCCCATTTCCCTTCATATTGCCTTCATTCCCATTTCACATTCCCTTTATTCCCACTTTTCCTTCATATTGCCTTCTTTTCCCACTTCCTTTCATATTGCCTTCATTCCCATTTTTCCTTCACATTCCCTTCATTCCCACTTCCTTCATAATGCCTTCTTTCCCCATTTCCTTTCCCTTTTTGCCTTCTTTCCCACCCCTTCAATTGCCTTAAATTCCCATTTTCCCCCACATTGCCTTCATTCCCCCACTTCCTTCACATTGCCTTCATTCCCACTTCCTTCATATTGCCTTCATTCCCACTTCCTTAAATATTGCCTTCATTCCCATTTCCCCTTTCACTTTGCCTTCATTCCCATTTCCTTCATTTTTGCCTTCATTTCCCACTTCCTTCATTTTTGCCTTCTTTTCCCCTTCCCTTCACATTCCCCTTCATTCCCACTTCCTTCATTTTGGGCCTTTCTTTCCCATTTTCCTTTCACATTGCCTTCTTTCCCCATTTCCCTTTCCCTATTGCCTTCTTTCCCCATTTCCCCTTCATATTCCTTCTTTCCTCCCTTCCTTCATATTGCCTTAAATTCCTATTTCCCCTTCATATTCCCTTTCCCTTTCCCCAATTTCTTCCCAATTCCCTTCATTCCCCTTCCTTCATTTTCCCCTCATTCCCATTTCCCTTTCCCAATTTTCCCTTTCATTCCCCTTCACATTGCCTTTCCATTCCCATTTCCCTTTCATTTTGCCTTCATTCCACTTTCCCTTCATATTGCCTTCATTCCCACTTACTTCAAAATTCCCTTCATTCCCACTTCCTTTTTTGCCTTCTTTCCCCAATTTCCCCCTTCCCATAGGGGCCTTCATTCCCACTTCACATTGCCTTCATTCCCCACTTCCTTCATATTGCCTTCATTTCCCACTTCCTTCAAATTGCCTTCATTCCCATTTCCTTCATACTTCAATCATTCAAAACTCACTTCTACAACCCCCATTTTTTTCTTCCCTTTTTTCTCACCGGTTCATATTTTTTTTCCAATTTCCCCGCCCCCCCTTACTTCCTTCAGAATCTTTTTTTAAAACTTTATTCATCACCATTAAAACTAATTTTAAAAACCAAATTTATTTGGGTTCATCCAAAATTTTAAATCCGATATCTCTCCACAGTGCCTCCCCTTTAACTTTCCCCCCTCGTAAATATTTTTCGTAGCAAGTGCAACAAAATCTTTTTGGTGTTTTGGGGAAATAAAGTGTTCATTAACATGTTCTGGTTTAGAACAAAGTACAGTTCCAAATTAAACAATAGTCAATTCAAGGATTTTTTTTTTCCCTCGGTTTAAAATCGGGTTACATGTTTTTTTGAAGAATTTTACATTTCCCCCGGATTTTTCTCTGAGCCCCGTTAAATCATTTAAAATTAAACCCTCATTTAAATGCCCTTTGGAAAATAAGAAAAATATATTGGTGCTTAAAGATAACTTCCCCCTAAAGGGAAAGGGTTTTCCGGGATGTTGGTGAGGGGCTCTTTTTAGGGGAAAATTGGGTCTTTTGCTCCAGTTCCCCGAATTTAAACCTGAATTTCCTTCCACATCCCCCCCCCCCCCTGCGCTGTATAATCCTCCGGGTTTTTGCGCTTTCCCCCTTGATTATAAAAAAATTGATAACCTTTTAAATTTTTAACGAGAGCTGGTGGTTAATGTTTATTTGATCGGGAAGAAAATTTGGGAAAATTTTTAAAGAATAGAAGGGAAAAAAAAAATTCGGGAAAAAAGGAAAAAGGTCAAGTCTCTTCCCCGGGCGAGACAAAAATTCCTCAAAGTTTTCGGGAGCTAATTGGGGACGATCTCGGTGGGTTTTTCATCTTAAAACAGGTCGAGATTTTAAATCGTTTAAAGCCTTTTCGGCTGGTTTTTTTTTTTTTTAAAAAAGTCTGGAGATGAAGTTAAGGTAAAGGAAAAACAAATTCCCCAAAAATTTCACTAATACGGGTTCCATTATTTAATAAACTTTTTAAAAGTAAAAAAAAAAAAAATCCAAAAAAGTTTTAGATGGCAGTAAAAAGGGTGTTTTAATAAATTGATAAAAACCCCCTCGAGCCCAAAACCCTTTTCCCATTTTAAAAAACGGGCCCAAAAAGATAAAAAATTAAAAAAATTCCCTGTCTTTTTAAAAAGAAACTAATTAGTCCTTATTAAATTTTTGACCACTGTCAGCATCAAAGTTATCCCCTGAGTTTTCCAGACCTTTCCACGGGAGTCCCATGGTTTTGTCTTTAAGGTCCAAAACCCCTCCCCTTACTGGGGTTTTGATGCTTTCCCCCCGGGTTTATGTGTCCCAAGGGGTCCATCTTGTCCCCTCCGATTTCCCTTCCCCCCTTTTCCAGGGGAAAGCCTTAGCAAACCCTACTTCTTTTTTCCCAAACCCTGTGTCCAGGAGTCCCATCTTTGTCCCCCAGATATTTCCCCCCCCCCCACTTCCCCAAAGGGTTTCCCCCCTTTTCCCAAAGGGCAAAGTGTCCAGGGGTCCATCTGGGGTCCCCCCCAATGTTTCCCCCTTTCCCCCCCCTTTTCCCCGGGGCTTTCCCAACAACCAGTATCTCCTTCTTTCCCCGGGGTCCGCCTCAGATATTCCCCCTTTCCCCTATGGGCCAATTTCTTTTTCTTTCCTTTCCCAGGTCCATGGGGGTTTCCCGGTCCACTGTGTCCCCCCCAAAAAGCTTTTTTCCCCGGTCCATTTGTCCAGGAGTCCATCCCGTGGGCCCCCCCCCTCAATTTCCCCCCCTTTTTCCCCACTTCCCCCAAAGGGGCTCTCCCCCCTTTTCCCCGGGCCATGTGTCCAGGAGTCCCCTCCGTGTCCCCTTTTTGTTTTTTTCCCTTCCCCACTTTTCCCCGGGTCTGCCTTACAACCAGATCACTTCTTTTTCCCCGGAGTCCGCCTCAGATATTTCCCCCCTTCCCTTCCCCACTTCCCCCAAAGGTTTCCTCGCCCTTTCCCAGGTCCATGTTTCCAGGATCCAAACCCCGGGCCCCTCAGATGTTTTCCCTTCCCACTTTCCCAGGGTCTGCCTTAGCAACCAGTATCCTTTCCCTTTTTTCCCAGGAAATCCGCCTCAGAAAATCCCCCCCCCCCTTTTTCCCTTTCCCCCCTTCCCCCCCAATTTTCCTCCCTTTCTTTAGGCCATGGGGTCCCGGAGTCCATCCGTGTCCCCTCAATGTTCCCCCTTTCCCCCCTTTCACAGGGGGTGCCCCTTTGCAAACCATTTTCTCCTTCTTTCCCAGGGGTCCGCCTCAGATATTCCCCCCCCCTTTCCCCCCCCCCCCTTCCCCAAAGGGGGTCTCGGGCCCTTTCCCCCGGGCCATGTGTCCAGGAGTCCATCCCTGTCCCCCCCAGGATGTTCTCCCTTCCCCCCTTTCCCAGGGGCGCCTTTGCAACCCCGTACCTCCTTCTTTCCCAGGAGTCCCCCCTCAGATATTCCCCCCCCTTTCCCCTTCCCCCCTTCCCCCCAAGGGGCTCTCCCCCTTTTTCAGGTGCATGTGTTTCCCGAAGTCCCCTCCGGGCCCCCCCGATGTCTCCCTTCCCCACTTCCCAGGGTCGCCTTTGCCCAAACCCGTAAACCTCCTTTCCCAGGGGTTTCCCCCTCAGAAAATCCCCCCCCTTTTTCCTTCCCCCCTTCCCCAAGGTGCTTTTCGCCCCTTTTTCCCGTCCATGTGTCCAGGAGTTTCCCTCCGTGCCCCCAGATGTTCTCCCCCTTCTCCCTTTCCCAGGGTTTTGCCTTAGCAACCAGTAATCTCCTTTTTTTTCCCCCGGGTCCGCCCAGATATTTTCCCCCCCCCCTTCCCCAAGGGCATCGCCTTTTTCCCGGGGGCATGTGTCCAGAGTCCCATCCCCTGGCCCCCCAGATTTCTCCCTTCCCCCCTTTCCCAGGGTCTGCCTTAGCCCAACCCCCTTTCTCCCTTTTTTCCCCGGAGTCCGCCTCAGAATTCCCCCCCTTCTCTTCCCCCACTTCCCCCAAAGGGGCTCTCCCTTTCTCAGGGCCATGTGTCCAGGAGTCCACCGTGTCCCCTCCCAATTTTTCCCTTCCCCACTTTCCCAGGGCGCCAAGCAACCATATCTCCTTTTTTTCCCAGGAAATCCCCTTTAGATATTCCCCCCCTTTCCCCTTTCCCCATTTTCCCCCAAAGGGGGTCTCGCCCCTTTTCCCAGGTCCATTTTCCAGGATCCATTTCCCGGGCCCCTCAGGGTTTTTTTTCCCTTCCCCACTTTTCCCAGGGGCCCGCCTTAGCAACCAGAAAACTCCTTCTTTCCCCGGAGGGCCACCCCAATATTCCCCCCCCCTTTCCCTTTCCCCCCTTCCCCAAGGTCTCTCGCCTTTTTCCCCGGGCCTGTGTCCCGGGGTCCATCCCCTTCCCCTCAGAAAGTTTTCCCCCTCCCACCTTTTCCCCGGGTCCTTTCCTTAGCAACGAGAAACTCCTTCTTTCCCCCGGAGTCCGCCCCCAGATATTTTTCCCCCCCCTTTCCCCACTTCCCCAAGGTGCCCTTTTTTTTCCCCCCCTTTCCCCGTCCATGTGTCCCCGGGGTCCATCCGTGTCCCCTTTAATGTTCTCCCTTCCCCACTTTTCCCCGGGTCTGCCTTAGCAACCAGTTTTCTCCCCTTTTTTCCCAGGAGTCCGCCCCAAAAATCCCCCCCCTTCCCCTTCCCCCCCTTCCCCAAGGGCCTTTGCCCATCTTTAGGTCCATGTTTCCCAGGACCATCCGTGTCCCCCCCAGATGTTCTCCCCCTTTCCCCCCTTCCCCAGGTGTGCCTTTGCAACCAGTAACTTTCCCTTTTTTTTCCAGGAGTCCCCTCTCAGATATTCCCCCCCTTCCCTTCCCCACTTCCCCAAGGGGCCTCGCCTTTCTCAGGTGCATGTGTCCAGGGGTTTCCCTCCGTTTTCCCCAGATGTTCTCCCCTTTCCCCCCTTTTCCAGGGGCTGCCTTAAAAACAACCAGTATCTCCCTTTTTTACCAGGAAATCCGCCTCAGATATTCCCCCTTTCCCACTTTCCCCCAAAGGGGTTTCCCCCCTTTCCCCCGGTCCATGTTTTCAGGAGTCCATCTGGGGTCCCCTCCGATGTTTTTATCCCTTTCCCCCCTTTTCCAGGGACTGCCTAAGCAAAACCCGTATCCCCCTTCTTTCCCCGGGGTCCGCCTCAGAAAATACCCCCCTTTTCCCCCTTCTTTCAAGGTGTTCCCCGGCCCTTTCCCCCGGTCCCTGTGGGCCTGGGCCCCTCTTTGTCCCCTCAAAAATTTCTCCCTTTTCCCCCCTTTTTTAAGGGGCTGCCTTAGCAACAAGTATCTCCATTCTTTCCCCGAGTCCGCCTCAAAATATTTTCCCCCTTTCCCCCTTCCCCCCCCAAAGGGGTTTTTCGGGCCCTTTTCCCCGGCCCCTGTGTTTTAGGAGTCCAAAACTGGTCCCCTCCGATGTTCCCCTTCCCCCCCTTTTTCCCGGGGCTGCCCAACAACCATTTTCCCCTTCCCTTTTCCCCGGGGTCCGCCTCAGATATACCCCCTTTCCCACTTTTTACAAAATGTTTTTCGCCTATTTTTCCCCGGTCCCCGGGGTCCAGGTCCCCCTTGGCCCCTCAATGTTCCCCTTTCCCCCCCCTTTCCCCGGGACTGCCTTTGCAAAAAAGTTTTCTCCATTCTTTCCCAGGAAATTTCCCCCCTCAGATATTCCCCATTCCCCCCCTTCCCAAAAAGGTGTTTTTCGCATTTTTTCCCGGTCCATGTGTCCAGGAGTCCATCTGTGTCCCCTCACCCGCTTTCCCGGTCCATGTGCCAGGAGTCCATCCGGTCCCCCTCAGATTTTCTCCCCCTTCCCCCCCTTTTCCCCGGGTTTTGCCTTTCAACCAGTATCTCCTTCTTTCCCCGGGTCCGCCTCAGATATTCCCCCCCCCTTTCCCCTTTCCCCCCTTCCCCAAAAGGGGCCTCCCCCTTTCCCAAGGGCCATGTGGGCCAGGAGTCCATCCTGTCCCCCTCAATGTTTCTCCCCCTTTTCCCTTTCCCAGGGGCGCCCTTTGCAACCAGTATCTTTCCTTTTTTTCCCAGGGGTTTGCCTAAAATTTTCCCCCCCCCCCCTTCCCCACTTCCCCCCAAAGGGGCTCT
>NC_069470.1:27682111-27742329 GCF_026875155.1 Cherax quadricarinatus
TAGGGAGCAGTAGTTTAGCAGCAAGACAGTGTAGTAGCAGTAGCAGTAGTCAGCAGCAGCCAGTAGTAGCAAGCAGCAGTAGTTATACAGTAAGCTAGTTTGTAGTAGCAGCCAGCAGTAGTACAGCCAGCAGTTGTCTAGAGTAGCAGCAGGAAGAGTTAGTCAGCAGCCATCCAGTAGTAAGCAGCAGCCCAGGAGTTAGTTGCAGCTGTAGTTTAGTAGGCAGCAGCAGTAGTTAGCAGCTAAGCAGTAGTTGCAGCAGCAGCCGTAGTTTGCAGCAGTAGTCGCAGCAGATATATGTAGCAGCAGCAGCAGCGTAGTAGCAAGCTGCAGCAGCCCAGTTGTTGGACCAGCAGTAAGTTGCAGCAGTTGTAGCAGAGAGCTGTTAGTGCAGCAGCAAGAGTAGAGCAGCAAGTATGTCTGCAGCAGTTAGTAGCAGCAGCGAGCAGCACAAGTTGTTAGTAGCTGCTCAGCAGCAGCAGTAGTTGCAGCAGTTCTTAGTAGCGCAAGTGATAGTGCAGCCAGCCCCACAGTAGTTTACTGCAGCTGTAGTAGTAGCAGCAGCAGCCAGTAGTAGGTTGTCAAGACAGCGCAGTTACTCATGTTTAGACCTGCAGTTGTAGCAGTAGTTTTGCAGTTAGTAGCAGCAGCTGCAGTTTAAAATTACATGACAGTAGCAGCAGTTTTTAGTAGCAGCAGCAGTAGTATGTTAGTAGCAATTTAAGTAGCAGTAGCAGCAGCAGTAGCAGCCTGCAGCAGTTAGTAGCAGCCAGTAGTTTGCAGCAGCAGCAAGTAAAACACTATGTAGCAGATTGTAGTTGCTGCAAGCCAGCTGTTGTAGCAGCAGTTTTTTTTAGTAGCAGTTAGTAGTTAGTAGCGGCAGCAGCAGTAGTAGCAAGCAGTAGTAGCAGCAGCAGAAACAGTAGTAGTAGCAGTAGTAGTAGCAGCAGTAGTAGTAGACAGCTGCAGTAAGGTAGTAGCTGCAGAAGTAGTCAGCAGCCAGTGTAGTAGCACAAGCAGCTGTAGTAGCCAGCTGTCAGTAGCAGCTGCAGTAGTGCAGCATGCAGCAGTTGTTTAGTTGACAGCCAGTTAGTGAGTCTATGCTAGCAGCTGTAGTCTAGCAGCAGTTTATTAGTAGCAGCTAGGGAGTTGTCAGCATGCAGTTTAGTATGCTGCTGTTAGTAGCAGCCAGACCCTGCAGATGCTGCAGTAGTGGCAGCCCAAGCCAGTAGTTTGCAGCTGCAGTTAGTCAAGCAGTAGCCAGAAGCCAGCTGTAGTTGCTGCAGCAGTTATTAGCAGCAGTGCAGTAGTCTGCTGCAAGTAGTTAGCAGCAGTAAAGTAAGCAGCTGCAGCAGACTGTTAGTAGCAGCAGCAGTTTGCAAGCAGCTGAAAGTTGACAGTTACAAGCAAGAAGCGTAAGTAGCAGCAGCCCCCTAAATCAGCAGTTAGTAGCTGCAGCAGTAGTTGCAGCAGTAGTAGCGTAGTAGTAGTAGTTAGTAGCAGCAGGAGCTCAGTAGTTGTAGCAGCAGTGTAGCAGCAGCACCCGTAGTTAGTTAGTGTAGTTAGCAGCAGCGTAGATGCTGCAGTTAGCAGCTGCAGCAGTAGTTTCATAGCTGCAGTAGTTGCAGCAGAGCTGCTGTAAGTTAGTTTGCAGTAGTAGCTGTGCCTCAGCAGGCTGTTGTTTAGCGCATGTAGTGCAAGTTTGTTGTAGTAGCAGCCAGCTGCATTAGTAGCAGCAAGTAAGTTGCAGCTGCAGTTGTTGTTTGTTAGAGTTTAGTTGTTGCAGCTGGTAGTAGTATGTAGCAGCTGCAGAGTAGTAGCAGTAGTAAGTTGCAGCAGTAGTGAGTGCAGCTGCTGTAAGTTGTAGCAGCAGCAGCTAGCTGCAGACAGACTGTAGTAGCAGCAGCAGTCAGTAGTAGCAGAAGTTAAAAGTTGTTGCAGCAGTTAGTTAGCAGTCAGCCCCAGTTTAGTTGCTATGCAGTTTTAGTGTGCGCAGCAGTAGTCTTAGAAGCTGTTTAGCTGCAGTTGTAGTGGCCAGCAGCCTTGTAGTAGCAGCAGCAGTTCACAGTTAGTACGAGCCTGCCAGTAGCACAGCAGTAGTAGCCAGAGCAGTTGTTAGACAGCAGTAGTGTAGTAAGCTGCAGCAGTAGTTGCAGCAGCTAGCCAGTTTTCAAGTTTTTAGTGAGACAGCAGCACGCAGTAGTTGCAGCAGCAGTAAAGTTAGCAGCTAGTAGCTAGTTGCATGGTTGCAGTAGTTTTTATTAGTAGACAGCAGCCGCAGTAGCTAAGTAGCAGCAGACCTGTAGCTGCTGCTAGGTTGTAGCAGCAGCAGTTTAAGTAAGCAGCTGTACAGAGTAAGTTTTAGTTTAGCTGCAGTAGTGTGTAGCAAGCAGCAGTAGTAGGAGCAGCAGCAGTTGTAGCTGCAGCATTAGTAGCAGCACAGTATTTGTAGCTGGCAGTAGCAGTGCAGTAGCTGAGTAGTTGCAGCAGCAGCAAGTAGCAGTATCGCAGCAGCAGTAGCTGCAGCAGTTAGTTAGACCGCAGCAGCAGTTTATTAGCAGTATAGAACAAGTAATCAACAATGTTCCAGTTGCGACAAGCAGTAGTTTGCAGCACAGCAGTATAGTTGTTAGCAGCCAGTCCTGTAGTTAGTAGCTGCAGTAGCTGTTGCATGCACTGTTGTTGTTGTAGAAGCTAGTTAGTAGCCGGCAGCAGCGTTAGTTGCTGCGTACTAGCAGCAGCAGTTGTAGTTGCCAGCTATAGCATTTTAGAAGACACAGTAAGTAGTTGCAGCAGCTGTAGTAGTTAGCAAGCAGTAGTAGTTTGCCTTGCAGCTGTAGTAGCTAGCTGCTGTAGAGTAAGTGCCAGCAGTAGCAGTTTGCCAGCAGTAGTCATTTGCTGCAGCAGTTGTAGTAGCTGCAGTAGTAAGTAGTAGCTGCAGTTAGCTGGCAGTATTGTGCAGCTGACAGTTAGTAGTCGCAGCAGTAGTAGTAGTAGCATCTTTTGCAAGTAGCCCGCCAGTAAGTAGCAGCAGCAGTAGCTGCCAGTTATTTCGTAAGCTGTTAGTTGTAGCAGCAGTAGTAGCAAGCCAGCCCATAAGTTTGCAGCAGCAGCAGTTTTAGTAGCAGGCAGTAGCAGTTGCATTTCGAAGTAGCAGCAGCAGTTAGTAGCAGCAGCAGCATTTAGCTGTAGAAGTAGCAACTCCAGTAGTAGCATGCAGCAGTAGTAGCAGCCAGCAGTTGTAGTGCAGCAGTAGCCAGTTGCTAGCAGTTAGTAGCACCCGTTTGTATGCAGCAGCAGCAGTATGCAAGCAGTTAGTTAGCAGCATCAGTTAGTTTTGTTGTTAGCAGCAGTTAGCAGTTCTAGCAGCAGTTAGTAGGCAGGCGCCAGGTAGTAGCTGCAGCAGTAGTCAGTAGCAGCAGTTAGTAGTAGCTGCAGCCCCCCCAGTAGTTTGCAGCTGCAGCAGTAGTCAGTATAGCAGCAGTAGCAGTAGCAGCAGTTAGTTTGCAGCAGCCAGTGATAGTAGCAGCTGTAGTTTTGTAGTGCAGCAGTAGATGTAGCAGCAGTAGAGCCTGCAGCAGTTGTTTGAGCTGCAGTAGTAGTAGTAGTAGTAGGCGTAGACAGTTGCAGCAGTTCACACCTGTGTTAAATGTAGCAATGGGGGTCAGCAGTTTGTTAGCAGCAGTTTTAGATAGTAGTAGCATCAGTAGCAGTAGCAAAGTAGTTAGCAGCTGCAGCTGTTTTTTAGTAGCGAAGCAGTCCAGTAGTTGATAGTAGTAGCAAGCAGTAAGCCAGTAGCATAGCAGTTTAGTACCCAGCTGCAGTTAGTAGTAGTAGTGCAGCAAGCGTTAGTTGCAGCAGTGCTGCAGCCAGCTGTTAGGCAGCAGCCAGTAGCAGTTGTAGCAGCAGCCGCAGTTAGCAGCAGCAGTAGTGTAGTAGCAGCAGTAGCAGTAGCGCAGTTGTAGAAAGCTGTAGTGTTGTAGTAGTAGCAGCAGCAGTCAGTTAGCAGTAGTTTTTTAGCAGCAGCGTAGTAGCAGCAAGCAGTAGTTGTTGTAGCAAGTCAGTTAGCGTAGCAGCACCAGTAGCAGCCAGCAGTAGTAGCAGCGCTGTAAGGTAGTAGTCAGCAGCATAGCTAGACAGTTTAGCAGCAGAATAGTAGTAGATAGCAGCACTGTTGTAGAGTAGTAGCAAGCAGCAGTAGTAGCAGTTGTAGCAGCAGCAGCCCCCCGCTTAGTTCAGCTGCAGCAGCAGTCGTAGTAGTTGCTGCAGTAGCAGAGTAGTAGCAGTTGTAGCAGCAGCTAGTAGTAGCTGCAGCTGTTGTAAGTAGTAGCAGCAGTAGCTGTAGCAGCCAGCAGTTAGTAGTCAGTAGCAGCAGTTAGTAGTAGTAGTTGCAGCTGGCAGTAGTAGCTGTAGTAGCAGCAGCTCAGTAGTTGCTCAGCAGCCCAGTAGTAGTAGTAGCAGCAGTAGCAGCAGCAGTAGTTAGTAGTAGCTGAGTTAGCAGTAGCAGCCTGTAGTAGTTGTAGTAGCAGCAGCAGTTGCTAGCCAGACCCAGTAGTAGTAGCAGCAGCAGTAGTAGCAGCAGCAGTAGCAGCAGCAGTAAGTAGTAGATGCAGCAGTAGTTAGGTAAGCCTGCAGTTGCAGAGCAGTATGTATGTAGTAGCAGCCAGTAGCAGCCGCATGTAGTTGGCAGCACCTCAGTAGTAGGTAGCAAGAAGTTAGCTGTTAGCAGCAGAGTTGTAGTCAGCAAGCACAGTTGTAGTAGCTGCAGTAGCATGCTAGCTGTAGTAGTAGTAGCAGCAGGTAGGCAAGTAAACAGCAGCAGTTAGTTAGTTGTAGCAGCAGTTTTTTTATTTTAGTTTTTAGTTTTAGTAGTAGCAGCTGCAGTAGCAGCAGCAGTAGTTGTAGCAGCAGCAGTTAGTAGCAGCAGCAGTAGTAGTAAGTAAGCTGCAGTTATCTGTAGCAGCTGCAGTTTTAGTTAGCTGCAGCAGTAGTAGTAGTAGCAGCAGTAGCCAGTGCATAGCAGCGCTGTAGTAGTTGCTGCAGTAGGAGTCATGTTGTAGCAGCAGTAGACGTTGTTGCAGGCAGTAGCTGCAGCAGTTCAAGTAGTTTAGTTTGTAGCTGCAGTAGCAGTAGCAGCAGCAATAAGTAGTCAGCAGCAGCTGTCAAGTTAGTAGTTTGTTTGCTTGCCAGTAGTTTTAGCTGTAGCCAGCTGCAGTAGTGTAGCAGCAGTTGTAAGTAGCAGCAGTAGGTCAGTAGCAAGTAGTAAGCAGTCAGCTCAGTAAGTAGTTGTAGCAGCAGTTGGCAGTAGCTAGACCTGCAGCCAGTAGTAGTAGTACAGCAGCAGGTTTTTTAAGTAGTTGCAGCTGCAGTAGTAGCAAGCAGTAGTAGTAGCTGCAGCAGTAGTAGCAGGCAGCAGTCTAAGTAGTGGTAGCAGCAGTAGCATGTTTGCCAGCCAGCTGTAGTAGTAGTAGATGCAGTTTAGTAGTAGCAGCAGCAGTAGTCAGTAGCAGCAGCAGTAGGCAGGCAGCAGTTGTAGTAGCAGCAGCCAGTAGTTAGCAGCAAGTAGTATGTAGCAGCAGTTAGTTGTAGCAGCTGTTTTTAGTAGCAGCGAGTAGTAGAAGCGCCGGTAGTAGTTGCAGCAGCAGTTGCAGCAGCAGTAGTCTAGTAGTAGTAGCAGCAGCTGTAGTAGAAGCTAGTAGTAGTAGCAGCAGCAGTTAGTAGTTGCGGGAGAGAGTTGGTTTTTATTATTAATATTAATCATAATAATAATAATAATAATAATAATTATAATTAGAAAGAAGAAAGAAGATAAAAGAACGAAGATAGAAGAAGTAGAAGTAGAAGAATATGTAATAAATAATATAATATATAATACAATAACTTGACTTAACGAAGAAAAACGTTTAATCTGTCCTGTTCTTCGTTTATACTTGTTATATCTCATCCCACCACACTGTTGTAACAACACAATTTCTGGTTAATCCGCTCATTTAGATTTTTTTTTTTAACCTTCCGTTGTTTTGTAAGTTCGTGATTGAAGTTGTCTCTAACCAGAAGAAACCTCTCCACCAGACAAGTGAAGACTGTTGGAGATTGAGGGAGATGGTGGAAGGTGATTGGGATGGAGGGGGTGTTGGAGGAGAAGCAGACTGACGAGGATTGAGCTTGCGCCCCACTTCTGTTGTCAGAGAGTATAGAAGGCAAGAGAAGAGGTGAAGAAAATAGGGGGGAGGTAAATTAGGGGATGGAACGGCTAGGAGGAGGAGGAGGGTTTGGGAGTCTATTAAGATCCTGAAGCCGAGAACAGGAAAAAACTAGGAAGAGATACCAAGGAAAGAGAAACAAGGAAGAGAAACAACAGAAAGTGAAACAAGGAGAAAAAAAACAAGGAAGAGAAGGAAACCAATGGAAGAGAAACAAGGAAGAAAGAGAAACAAGGAGAGAAACAAGGAAGAGAAAGAAACAAGGAACAGAAACATGGAAGAGAAACAAGGAACGGGGGAGGAAACAGGGAACAGAAACAAGGAAGAGGATACATGGAACAGAAAACAAGGGGAAGACAAACAAGGAATCAGATACAGGGAGTGAAACAAGGAACAGAATCAGGTGGGAACAGAAAAACATAGGGAAAACACACAAACAAGGCACAGAAACTAAGAGCAGAAACGCAACTAGCAGGGACACGGCGCAGAAACAAAAGAACAGTAACAAGGCACAGTGGAAGAAACCCCAAAGAACAGAAACAAGGCACAGAACAAAGGAAAGCAACAAAGAAACATAAACAAAGAACAGAAACAAGGCACAGCAACAAAGTACCAGCAAAAACACAAAAGAACAGAAACAAAGAACAGAAACAGAAACAAGGAAACAGGTACAGGGAAGAGAAACAAGGAACAAATACAAAGATTTTAAACACAAGAAACAAAACACAGGAAACAGACAGAAACTAACACACATCAGACTTTACTCTGACTCAACAATCAGTCCCCCCATAATAAGATATCCTACACACCATTGATAAGCTTTGTATAAATCACCAGTCAACCAGCTGTTCTTTGTTTTTCACAGTCACCTGCTATGGGGATCCTTTGTATAATACACAGTCAATAAAGCTTATATTTGTATATCACTGTCACCAGTCTGATCTTTGTTATTATCACAGTCACCAGCTGAATCTTCTTTGTTTACCATTAAAGTCACCAGCTGCTCTTTGTATTTCTAGGTCAGTCACCAGCTTATCTTTGTATATCACAGCTCACAGCCAGCTGATTATTTGTATCATCACAGTCACCAGCTGATCTTTGGATAAGATCACAGTCACCAGCTGGATCTTTGCCACTATTATATCACAGTACACAGCTGCCTTTGGTTTTATATATCACCGTCACCAGCTGAATTTACTTTGTATATCACAGTCACCAGCTGTTCTTGTTATTCTCACCAGTCACCAGCTGATCTTTGTACTATCACAGTTCACCAGCTGATCTTTGTACATCGAGTCACCAAGACCTGATCCTTTGTACACTCCATCCAGTCACCAGCTGCTCTTTTGTTATATCACAGTCACCAGCTGGATCTTTTGTATATCACAGTCACCCAGCTTGATCTTTGTATATCACAGTACCCAGCTTGTCTTTGTTATTATATTTATTTATCTCAGTTCACCAGCTGATTCTTTGTATATCACAGTCACCCAGCTGATCTTTGTATTCTAATCACAGTACATCTAGCTGATTCTTTGGTATATCACAGTCACCAGCTGATCTTTTTGTACAATCACAGTCACCAGCTGCTCTTTGTATATCACATCACCAGCTGATCTTTGTATACATCACAGTCACATGCTGGCTCTTCGGTATCATTACCAGTCTACAAGCTGCTATCCTTTGTATATCACAGTCACCAGCCTGCTATTTGTATTATCACAGTCACCAGCTGATCTTTGTATCAACAATCTCAGTCACAAGCTGCTTCTTTGTATATCACAGTCAACAGCGCTCTTGTATATCAAGTCACAGCTGCGCCCCTCCCTCTCAATCACCACAAACTAACCCCCCCCCCCCACCCACCCCCCCCCCATCACACCCTCCCCACACCCTCTTTGTATATCACAGTCACCAGCAGCAGCTGATCTTTGTATTATCTCTGTCACCTGCTGATCTTTGTTATATCAACTGTCACAGCTGATATTTGTTAAATATTCACAGTCACAGATGATTTTTATATCTTCCAGGTCACCAGTTCTGATCTTTGTATATCACAGTCACTATGCTGATTCTTTGTTATCATCAAATGTCACCCAGCTGATCTTTGTATATTCACAGTCACCAGCTTGATCTTTGTATATATAACCACTCTCATTTTCACAGTCACCAGCTGCTCTTGTATATCACAGTCCAACCAGCTGTTAAAATCTTTGTATATCACATCACCAGCTGGATCTTTGTATAAATTGTTCACAGTCACCAGATGTTCTTTGTATATCACTGTAACCAGCTGATTTGTTTATCACCAGTCACCAGCTGATCTTTGTATATCACTGTCACCAGTGGATTCTTTGTTATAATCTCACAGTCACCAGGCTGATCTTTGTTCAATAAATCACAGTCATCCCAGCTGATCTTTGGTATAAACCTATGATTATCCACAAGTCCCCCAGCTGATCTTTGATACTCATCACAGTCACACTAGAACTGCTACCTTTCGCTTATATTCCATCACAGTCACCCACGTTGATCTTTGTAATATCACAGTCACCAGCTGTTCTTTGTATCAATCAAGCACCAGCCACTGCTCTTTGTTTATCTAAGTCACCCCCAGCTGATCTTTGTATCCCTATCATACAATCATCTCAGTCCCAGCTGATCTTCTGTATTCCCCCCCTATAATCACAGTTAACCAGCTGATCTTTGATATTCATCACAGTCAACCAAGCTGCTCTTTGTATTCATCCACAGTCACCAGCTGAATCTTTTGTATTTCCAGTCACAGCAACCTGCTCTTTCAGTAGCTTCTAAAGGTCTACCAGCTGATCTTTGTATATTCACAGTCACTCCAGGCTGTTCTTGTCTAATATAAGCACTGTCACCAGCTGTTCTAATGTATATCACAGTCACCAGCTGCTATTGTATATCACAGTCACCAGCTGATCTATGTATCTATTCTCAGTCACCAGATGATCTTGTATTTAACTTCACTGTCTCCAGCATGATCTTTGTTTATTATTCATCAGTCAACCCAGCTGATTCTTTTGTTAATAAATTCCACAGTCACCAGCTGATCTTTGTTATATCACAGTCACCCTGCTGATCATTTGTTAATCATTCACAGTCACAGCTGATCTTGTTTTAATTCCACAGTCCACCAGCTGCTCTTTGAACTAATTTATCACAGTCACCCAGCCTGTGATTCTTTGTACCTCATCACAGTCATAGACTGCTCTTTGATATAATCACAGTCACCGCTGATACTTTAGGTATATCACAGTAACCAGCTGATCTTTGTAGATCACAGTCACCAGCTGATTTTGTAATTATTATCACAGTCTCAGCTGCTCTTTGTATTCACAGTCACCGCTGATCTTTGTATTTTCACAGTCACCAGTGTTTTTGTATTCACAGTCACCAGCTGATCTTTGTATATCACAGTCACTAGCTGCTTCTTTGTATATCACCAGTCACCAGTCTGCTCTTTGTATTCACAGTCACAGTGCTCTTGATTTAAATCACCATGTTCCCACTACAGATTAATGGCATTTTACAAATGGAGGATTTGTTACTTATTAAGTGACCCCACAAATCTTACAGAGAATTTTTAGGTTCTATTATATAATTCCCTTTATTTATGTTTAGCTGCTTCTGATTTCTGAATAGTAATACTACTACTACTACTTCTACTACTACTATACTACTACTACTAATAATAATAATAATAATAATAATATAATAATTTATAATAATAATTATAAAATAGGAGAAGAAGAAGAAAGGAGAAGAAGAAGAAGAAAAAAAGCAGAAATATAAAATTGAACACGAAGTGTGACAAATAATTAGTTCAAATAATAAGAGGTACTTCCCTTAAGAAGCAACTGGGATGTACGGTAAAAAGAAATGTTATTAAGACTCGACCAGTGAACGTTACCAGAACACTCTGGAATGGACATGATCGATTACCTGGAGTGATGAATATTCCCTCCTCAATAACGATTCTGTGACAAAAAAAAACCCCTAAAAATGGTTTGCATTTAGTGAGATGTTGTGTCGCTACTCAGGATTTATGATAAAGTATTTTGATAGCATTCATCCATACGATATTTCATTGCTTCATTTTTTATAAAAGGGCGGATATGTGATCCTCAAGGAACGGAATGTAGGGAATCTGATTTCTTTTCACCTTCATTCTTGATATGAGCGGGTATGAAGTCTGCTTTTTAGTATTCATCCCAAAATAGTTGAACGGCCACTGTAATACCCCCCACCCCCCAAATAAATACTTCTGCAACCCGATACATTCAAGCGTTTTTTTTTATTGCTTCTTTCCTTCTATACATGATGAAAATGGCCGCTAGGTTTGCCATAAGATTAACAAGGAAAAATTAATCGCACAATGCTAACCTGAACAAGGCGATCGGGGTAGCCTGCGGGTTATTCCTGACTCATCATTTATGACTAAGAACCAGCCGTCAGGAATACACCAACTTCTCCCTGTGTTAAAACCTTTTATCATACATTACCCTATAATCCATAGCTCTACCCTAACAACAGTCCTTTCTGTCTTGTTTCTTCATGTAGGATTCTTTGATTGCTCCAGATAACTCCTTGTCCTCAGCCTTCTTGAGTATCAAATGTATTCTTCCAGATTCCCCAGTTGGACTTATAATTCTTACAGCTTAAGCAATTCATCATGATATATAATGAATAATTTCTGTTAAGTATCGGATATGTCTGTTCCTGTTCCTACTCTTCTCCAAAAATTTAATCTTCTTTCTATCCCTTGACAGTTGTCTTTTGTTTTAATCAACTGTTATACAAACTGTCACGTGATTTTTATCTCGACTTTATTAGTGCAGGACGCGGGTTCTCCTGGTATTGTCAGATCGGTCTAATAATCTCATATCATTTTGCCTTGAACTGACTCATGATTTTTCTTTTCCATTTCTTCACTTGCTTCGTGAGAATGTCGAATATTGCAGACTATATCGTCAGTTTATCTTAATTTAAAACTTTTCATTGTTGGTTGGTTGGCAAATGCTCCATATACAGTATATTGACTTTAATTATCATTTTAAAATGAAATTTAAATATTTTATCATATAAAAATAATTATATATAAAATATGTCCAGCTATAATATTTTCGTTGCTAAATACCAACTATAGTTATTAGTTGTTAATTTTAGCAGTTGTTAGATTAATAAGCTCAAGGCTTATTAACTTCCATAACAGCATTTGTTTGCTGTGAAGCCAATAATTTCAGTTCTTAGCAGTAAGGTTTTAAGAAACTATCATACTACAATCTATTGTAGCAGTTATTAAACTGTTAGGTTCAAGAACTAATAACCAATTAACTTGTAATGACCAGTGCTTTAGGTATGTTGAGGAAGGAAGAAGGTGGGGAGAAGTTAGAGGGAAATGAAGAAAAGTGGCCATACACTTTGGTTGCATTTTAAATATTATGCATGGTGTGTGTAATGTTTAATGATAAATTATTTTCGTTTGACAGTGGATAAAACTTACCATTCAGTTTCCTGTTATACCAGATGTATAACTCCATGACTCTGAGTTGGCAGGAATATGCTATTTTGCAATTGCCCTTTTTGCAATTTCAGGACGTGGCTGGAAAAAATGACGATAGCAAAGGTGATTGATTATAAGTGGATTACTGCCTGAGATACTGGCCCTACTCAGCTGCTACGATAGGTGGGTGTCCTGCCATTAGTAGATTTGCTGATGTTATTGGTTAAATGTAATAGTTGATAAGTTATTAAGGAAGCCTCTCATTACACAGGGACAAAAAAGGTGTACGTTTGGTACCCATTAATCTTATCTTAAAGTTTGGTGTTTTTGCTGCTTACAGAGAGTTGGTGTCTGAGATTATAGCTGGAACTTGGAGTGCGAGCTCGCCCTACTCGGCTCATCAGGTATGGATTGTTGTTCTGTGTGGTCTTGTCGTGGACTGACTAGCTCCTCTTACTCACTTGCTGGGGTCATTAACTGATGCTTCAGATTCATCATCTGGACAAATGCAGGAATGGCATTCCATGTTTAAAGTGGACATATTCACACACCTACTATAGGAGACAGTGGGATCTCCATGTGAAATGTTTAAGGTCCACTTGGAGTATCTTAGGAAAAACTATTTGCTCTTTTTGGGTCAGCTTTCTGTAGCAGTATGATTATGCATCATTGTTCTGGCACAAGTTCAGGGTCAGGTACTGGACGCATTGGTCGGGGTTGTTGCAACTGAGTTTTTCATTACGGCTGGGGCGTTGTTGTGTGAGAATTTTGAGCAGGTGTGGTTTTATGGAGGAGGGCCACCTACTTCGAGTACTGAGGGGACTGGTTTATAATTAAGTTCACATTATGTGGGATAATGAAGAGCTTAACTCCTTTAGCTTTTACTAATAAATTATTTAAAAAGTGAGCAGAGTTTCAACATTTCTAACTGCCATTTCCTTGCATACATAAACATCAATGTCCTCTCCATAACATCTGCCTCTGAGGACCCCCGGTAGACATAGGGATTGATGTTTTGGTCCTGGTGCTTGGTGTATATAGGGCGTTAGGGTTATGGTGGCGGCGCTGCAGGAGGGAGTGGACAGAAGTCAATCATTGGAACTGGACAACGGTGGATGTTAGGAGTCACACAGATCCAGGTAGATTCGGGAGCGAAACTTAGGTCATTGTCGAAGGTGCTTGGGGAGTGGTTCTCTTAGTGTTTGTCTCTCTTTTTTGCTTCAAGATTCGCCTGTTATAGCAGATTTCCCATCAGGGCTGTTAGGAGAGGACAGCATGATGTTTCCCATTGCAAAGGGACCATTTGGGGTGTTTGTTGGTGTGTAGTTCCTGAAAACATGTTCCACGAGAGCAAACATGCCAAATTGTTTTAGTGGCTGCTGCTTTTTATTTGTGTTTATGGACCCAAACACATAACAATTGAATGTCTGTGTGACATGACACAACCTTTATTGGATATTTGGTTGGTGTACACCTGGTTCCAGTGCATTTCATACCATGCTGACTTATGATTTTGGCTTACTTCAGTGTTTCAAGGATTAAATTTCCTACTAGTGTTTTGCTGTGAACTGCAAACCTTTGGTAATTTTATATTCTTTAAGAACTTGAACTCATCGATTTGTCTTGATTAAATTTCATCAAACAAGTTCCTCAGCAGTGCATTTCTCTCTTGGAAATTGTTGCTCGTCCACAAAATACATTACGTTTGTGCTGGTAACTGTCAGGTGGAATGGGGATAATACCAGATTACTAATTTCTCAAGAAAATCCTGCTTCAGTAGTTGGAGCAGCTCATCTTCAGAGGAGAGTAGAAGAGTACCTGCATCAGAGGAGTTGGAATTATTCAGGGTGCAAAACAAAAGTGGTAGAGTTGGTACAAATGCATGCAAGTATTTCCTCTTGGATTTCGGGTTGTCCTTGACGCCATTCATACCTTTATGTCGACATGATGCTCGTAAAGGTTACAGCTGATACATAGATTTGCTGGAAAAAGAATTCCCTATGTGGTCATTCCTTAACTTTCCATTTCTAGCTGAATTATGAAGGTCAGCCCCATAAGGTAGCCTACCCTCGAGGAAGTGCAGGGGGGGGGATTAGGGCCCCAAGGCAATGATCGACCCGAGTTTTTAAAAAAAAAAAAATATCTTGCCTTGTTTTATTCGCCAGAGGTGAAGTTGCCGAAAAAGAAGAGGACAGGAAAGGCAAAAGGATAGCAGTTGTAAGTAGTGTGTTTTGTGTTTGGGCCAGTGGAATGTTTGGGTGGAGAGGGGGAACTAACAAGTAGTCACTTTGAAGGGATGGGGATAATTATCTCTGCAGTAAACTGTTGTCCCTTCACTTTTCTCCTTTCTAATAATCTCTGCTAACCTAGTTGTCCGCTCATTCTTTCTCTTATCTCTACTCCATGTGCCCTCCTCTTCAAGAGACTAACTGACTACTCACGACCATCTTCCTATTCTAGGTTTCTGCATGCCTAAGCACTATACGCTGTTTCCCTCTTCCAATTCTTGCATCATCACAGGATAAAATAAGAAAATAAGTGTCTTTTATTATCGAGAACAAAGCCGGAAGTAGACCTAAGACAAATCAGGACCATTTAAACAGGGATTATTTTCCACACCAGAACACTACGTATATTACCGTATCGTCGCTCACGTTAGGCTCCAGCAATAATTGTACGACGCTCACGTTAGCGCTCCAACAAATTTACGTACGACGCTTCAGGTAGCTCTAACAATATACTGTACTTCGCTCACTATAAGCTCCAAACAATTGTAACAATGTTGCTGTACGGACGCTCCGCTAGCTGAAACTAAATACTGTACGTCGTTCCCGCTGATCCAACAATATACTGTACGGACGCTCACGCTAGCTGACTGAAACTAAATACTGTACGACGTTCACGATAGATCAACAATTTACTGTACGACGCTAACGCTAGCTCCAAACAATATCTGTACGAACGTTCACAGTAGGTCCAACAATTATTACTGTAGGCCTACCTTTCCAAAAAAAAAAATTAACTATGGCATCTTACTCCAATAATAAATTTACTTTTCTGTAAAGCATTTCCTTGGTAACCTGACTAATTTGACCTTTAATTAGCAAGGTTTAGGGCAACTTTCTACTAGATATTTAAAATCTGTAATAATTGAAATATTTTGTGGTGTTGCAACTCAGCCACCGCAGAAACATTGGCTTTTAATTTATTCATATTTCCAGGAAGGAATGCTAAGAAATCTTTCGTGTTGTCTAGCAGAAGAGAGACTGTTATTTATCAGACTGCTACACGCACTCGTTGTTCTTCCCTCTCTCTACCTCCTCCTCTACATTTCCTACCATCCACTTCCCTCTGTAATTTAGTCCCCTCTGCACTTTATCTTCTTCCATTCTCCCTTTTTACAGTAAACAACAATATGTATTTGAAGAAATGAGACAACTTATGCAGACATATGGGAATCTTTATTTAGGAATCGTTTCTCCTCATCAGTGGCTTCATTCAGTTCCAATACAAAGAGGAAGGCGTATGGACGAGGAAAGTGTATGGAAGGTAATCAGTCCAGCTCAGCCAGGAAGTCGATGTGGTTTCAGTCTATCTATCTTGTAGAAATGTCAAGCATAGGGCGTACGACGCCTGGCTTTTATACTGATAAGTGAGTGTGAGGTGGTAGCAGTTGGAGGCGGAGTATAGTGCTTGGTTCCATCCACCGAGTTCGAAGTAGGTCTTCGTTCATAGGGTCCAGGCTGAGGGGAGACTGATTACCTCATACTCCTCACTCATCTCTTAAGCCTTCCTCTTTGTAAAAAATTTGGGACTGATGAAGCCACAGTGTGGCCGAAACGTTTCCCAGTATAAAGATTCCATTATGCTGCATAAGTGTCTCCGAATCACTTCCAACTTGTTCGGTTTATCAAACCATTCATCACAAATATGTATTTGGTTATTAAACAAGGTGAGAATATAACATGTTGTGGGTGGTGGTGGGAGGGGAGGGTAATGTGGGGTAACCCCCCCTCCCACATCATCCCTCTGCTGCCACTGACGGGTTGGCGTCATCTTTTTAAATATCACTTGTGGTTATTATTCTCATGATTTTGTAAATTGGTGTAGGGGGTTATTTTATGGTTATAGTCATGTTTAGTTTTGTAACATATTAGACAGGATATTTTAAGTTTGGTTTTTATTTTATAATGTTTGTATTTGAATGCGAGAAGAAGCAGGGAATTCTTCAGAACTTTTTGAAGTGTAACTTTAAAAATTCTAGGTGGTGCTTTAAACAGTTGGAAGAGAGAAACAGCAGCCAGCAGTAGTAGTAGCTGCAGTAAGTAGTAGCAGCAGTAGTAGTAGCAGCTGTTGAAGCATTCAAGCAGAGTTAGCAGTTGCAGCAAGCCAGTAGTACGTAGTAGTAGCGAGCAGAAGCAGTAGCAGCAGTACAGCAGTAGTTGTAGCAAGCAGTAGTAGTAGCTGCACGCTGTTCCAGCCAGTTTGTAGTAGTTAGTAAGCCAGCAGCAGATAGTACGTAAGCAGCAGTCAGTTTGTAGCAGCAGAGTAGTCGTAGCAGTAGTAGTAGCAGCAGCAGTACTTGCTGCAATCAGTAGTAGTAGCAGCTTTTAGCAGCAGCGTTAGTAGCAGCAGTAGCAGTAGTAAGTAGTAGGGAGCAGTAGTTTAGCAGCAAGACAGTGTAGTAGCAGTAGCAGTAGTCAGCAGCAGCCAGTAGTAGCAAGCAGCAGTAGTTATACAGTAAGCTAGTTTGTAGTAGCAGCCAGCAGTAGTACAGCCAGCAGTTGTCTAGAGTAGCAGCAGGAAGAGTTAGTCAGCAGCCATCCAGTAGTAAGCAGCAGCCCAGGAGTTAGTTGCAGCTGTAGTTTAGTAGGCAGCAGCAGTAGTTAGCAGCTAAGCAGTAGTTGCAGCAGCAGCCGTAGTTTGCAGCAGTAGTCGCAGCAGATATATGTAGCAGCAGCAGCAGCGTAGTAGCAAGCTGCAGCAGCCCAGTTGTTGGACCAGCAGTAAGTTGCAGCAGTTGTAGCAGAGAGCTGTTAGTGCAGCAGCAAGAGTAGAGCAGCAAGTATGTCTGCAGCAGTTAGTAGCAGCAGCGAGCAGCACAAGTTGTTAGTAGCTGCTCAGCAGCAGCAGTAGTTGCAGCAGTTCTTAGTAGCGCAAGTGATAGTGCAGCCAGCCCCACAGTAGTTTACTGCAGCTGTAGTAGTAGCAGCAGCAGCCAGTAGTAGGTTGTCAAGACAGCGCAGTTACTCATGTTTAGACCTGCAGTTGTAGCAGTAGTTTTGCAGTTAGTAGCAGCAGCTGCAGTTTAAAATTACATGACAGTAGCAGCAGTTTTTAGTAGCAGCAGCAGTAGTATGTTAGTAGCAATTTAAGTAGCAGTAGCAGCAGCAGTAGCAGCCTGCAGCAGTTAGTAGCAGCCAGTAGTTTGCAGCAGCAGCAAGTAAAACACTATGTAGCAGATTGTAGTTGCTGCAAGCCAGCTGTTGTAGCAGCAGTTTTTTTTAGTAGCAGTTAGTAGTTAGTAGCGGCAGCAGCAGTAGTAGCAAGCAGTAGTAGCAGCAGCAGAAACAGTAGTAGTAGCAGTAGTAGTAGCAGCAGTAGTAGTAGACAGCTGCAGTAAGGTAGTAGCTGCAGAAGTAGTCAGCAGCCAGTGTAGTAGCACAAGCAGCTGTAGTAGCCAGCTGTCAGTAGCAGCTGCAGTAGTGCAGCATGCAGCAGTTGTTTAGTTGACAGCCAGTTAGTGAGTCTATGCTAGCAGCTGTAGTCTAGCAGCAGTTTATTAGTAGCAGCTAGGGAGTTGTCAGCATGCAGTTTAGTATGCTGCTGTTAGTAGCAGCCAGACCCTGCAGATGCTGCAGTAGTGGCAGCCCAAGCCAGTAGTTTGCAGCTGCAGTTAGTCAAGCAGTAGCCAGAAGCCAGCTGTAGTTGCTGCAGCAGTTATTAGCAGCAGTGCAGTAGTCTGCTGCAAGTAGTTAGCAGCAGTAAAGTAAGCAGCTGCAGCAGACTGTTAGTAGCAGCAGCAGTTTGCAAGCAGCTGAAAGTTGACAGTTACAAGCAAGAAGCGTAAGTAGCAGCAGCCCCCTAAATCAGCAGTTAGTAGCTGCAGCAGTAGTTGCAGCAGTAGTAGCGTAGTAGTAGTAGTTAGTAGCAGCAGGAGCTCAGTAGTTGTAGCAGCAGTGTAGCAGCAGCACCCGTAGTTAGTTAGTGTAGTTAGCAGCAGCGTAGATGCTGCAGTTAGCAGCTGCAGCAGTAGTTTCATAGCTGCAGTAGTTGCAGCAGAGCTGCTGTAAGTTAGTTTGCAGTAGTAGCTGTGCCTCAGCAGGCTGTTGTTTAGCGCATGTAGTGCAAGTTTGTTGTAGTAGCAGCCAGCTGCATTAGTAGCAGCAAGTAAGTTGCAGCTGCAGTTGTTGTTTGTTAGAGTTTAGTTGTTGCAGCTGGTAGTAGTATGTAGCAGCTGCAGAGTAGTAGCAGTAGTAAGTTGCAGCAGTAGTGAGTGCAGCTGCTGTAAGTTGTAGCAGCAGCAGCTAGCTGCAGACAGACTGTAGTAGCAGCAGCAGTCAGTAGTAGCAGAAGTTAAAAGTTGTTGCAGCAGTTAGTTAGCAGTCAGCCCCAGTTTAGTTGCTATGCAGTTTTAGTGTGCGCAGCAGTAGTCTTAGAAGCTGTTTAGCTGCAGTTGTAGTGGCCAGCAGCCTTGTAGTAGCAGCAGCAGTTCACAGTTAGTACGAGCCTGCCAGTAGCACAGCAGTAGTAGCCAGAGCAGTTGTTAGACAGCAGTAGTGTAGTAAGCTGCAGCAGTAGTTGCAGCAGCTAGCCAGTTTTCAAGTTTTTAGTGAGACAGCAGCACGCAGTAGTTGCAGCAGCAGTAAAGTTAGCAGCTAGTAGCTAGTTGCATGGTTGCAGTAGTTTTTATTAGTAGACAGCAGCCGCAGTAGCTAAGTAGCAGCAGACCTGTAGCTGCTGCTAGGTTGTAGCAGCAGCAGTTTAAGTAAGCAGCTGTACAGAGTAAGTTTTAGTTTAGCTGCAGTAGTGTGTAGCAAGCAGCAGTAGTAGGAGCAGCAGCAGTTGTAGCTGCAGCATTAGTAGCAGCACAGTATTTGTAGCTGGCAGTAGCAGTGCAGTAGCTGAGTAGTTGCAGCAGCAGCAAGTAGCAGTATCGCAGCAGCAGTAGCTGCAGCAGTTAGTTAGACCGCAGCAGCAGTTTATTAGCAGTATAGAACAAGTAATCAACAATGTTCCAGTTGCGACAAGCAGTAGTTTGCAGCACAGCAGTATAGTTGTTAGCAGCCAGTCCTGTAGTTAGTAGCTGCAGTAGCTGTTGCATGCACTGTTGTTGTTGTAGAAGCTAGTTAGTAGCCGGCAGCAGCGTTAGTTGCTGCGTACTAGCAGCAGCAGTTGTAGTTGCCAGCTATAGCATTTTAGAAGACACAGTAAGTAGTTGCAGCAGCTGTAGTAGTTAGCAAGCAGTAGTAGTTTGCCTTGCAGCTGTAGTAGCTAGCTGCTGTAGAGTAAGTGCCAGCAGTAGCAGTTTGCCAGCAGTAGTCATTTGCTGCAGCAGTTGTAGTAGCTGCAGTAGTAAGTAGTAGCTGCAGTTAGCTGGCAGTATTGTGCAGCTGACAGTTAGTAGTCGCAGCAGTAGTAGTAGTAGCATCTTTTGCAAGTAGCCCGCCAGTAAGTAGCAGCAGCAGTAGCTGCCAGTTATTTCGTAAGCTGTTAGTTGTAGCAGCAGTAGTAGCAAGCCAGCCCATAAGTTTGCAGCAGCAGCAGTTTTAGTAGCAGGCAGTAGCAGTTGCATTTCGAAGTAGCAGCAGCAGTTAGTAGCAGCAGCAGCATTTAGCTGTAGAAGTAGCAACTCCAGTAGTAGCATGCAGCAGTAGTAGCAGCCAGCAGTTGTAGTGCAGCAGTAGCCAGTTGCTAGCAGTTAGTAGCACCCGTTTGTATGCAGCAGCAGCAGTATGCAAGCAGTTAGTTAGCAGCATCAGTTAGTTTTGTTGTTAGCAGCAGTTAGCAGTTCTAGCAGCAGTTAGTAGGCAGGCGCCAGGTAGTAGCTGCAGCAGTAGTCAGTAGCAGCAGTTAGTAGTAGCTGCAGCCCCCCCAGTAGTTTGCAGCTGCAGCAGTAGTCAGTATAGCAGCAGTAGCAGTAGCAGCAGTTAGTTTGCAGCAGCCAGTGATAGTAGCAGCTGTAGTTTTGTAGTGCAGCAGTAGATGTAGCAGCAGTAGAGCCTGCAGCAGTTGTTTGAGCTGCAGTAGTAGTAGTAGTAGTAGGCGTAGACAGTTGCAGCAGTTCACACCTGTGTTAAATGTAGCAATGGGGGTCAGCAGTTTGTTAGCAGCAGTTTTAGATAGTAGTAGCATCAGTAGCAGTAGCAAAGTAGTTAGCAGCTGCAGCTGTTTTTTAGTAGCGAAGCAGTCCAGTAGTTGATAGTAGTAGCAAGCAGTAAGCCAGTAGCATAGCAGTTTAGTACCCAGCTGCAGTTAGTAGTAGTAGTGCAGCAAGCGTTAGTTGCAGCAGTGCTGCAGCCAGCTGTTAGGCAGCAGCCAGTAGCAGTTGTAGCAGCAGCCGCAGTTAGCAGCAGCAGTAGTGTAGTAGCAGCAGTAGCAGTAGCGCAGTTGTAGAAAGCTGTAGTGTTGTAGTAGTAGCAGCAGCAGTCAGTTAGCAGTAGTTTTTTAGCAGCAGCGTAGTAGCAGCAAGCAGTAGTTGTTGTAGCAAGTCAGTTAGCGTAGCAGCACCAGTAGCAGCCAGCAGTAGTAGCAGCGCTGTAAGGTAGTAGTCAGCAGCATAGCTAGACAGTTTAGCAGCAGAATAGTAGTAGATAGCAGCACTGTTGTAGAGTAGTAGCAAGCAGCAGTAGTAGCAGTTGTAGCAGCAGCAGCCCCCCGCTTAGTTCAGCTGCAGCAGCAGTCGTAGTAGTTGCTGCAGTAGCAGAGTAGTAGCAGTTGTAGCAGCAGCTAGTAGTAGCTGCAGCTGTTGTAAGTAGTAGCAGCAGTAGCTGTAGCAGCCAGCAGTTAGTAGTCAGTAGCAGCAGTTAGTAGTAGTAGTTGCAGCTGGCAGTAGTAGCTGTAGTAGCAGCAGCTCAGTAGTTGCTCAGCAGCCCAGTAGTAGTAGTAGCAGCAGTAGCAGCAGCAGTAGTTAGTAGTAGCTGAGTTAGCAGTAGCAGCCTGTAGTAGTTGTAGTAGCAGCAGCAGTTGCTAGCCAGACCCAGTAGTAGTAGCAGCAGCAGTAGTAGCAGCAGCAGTAGCAGCAGCAGTAAGTAGTAGATGCAGCAGTAGTTAGGTAAGCCTGCAGTTGCAGAGCAGTATGTATGTAGTAGCAGCCAGTAGCAGCCGCATGTAGTTGGCAGCACCTCAGTAGTAGGTAGCAAGAAGTTAGCTGTTAGCAGCAGAGTTGTAGTCAGCAAGCACAGTTGTAGTAGCTGCAGTAGCATGCTAGCTGTAGTAGTAGTAGCAGCAGGTAGGCAAGTAAACAGCAGCAGTTAGTTAGTTGTAGCAGCAGTTTTTTTATTTTAGTTTTTAGTTTTAGTAGTAGCAGCTGCAGTAGCAGCAGCAGTAGTTGTAGCAGCAGCAGTTAGTAGCAGCAGCAGTAGTAGTAAGTAAGCTGCAGTTATCTGTAGCAGCTGCAGTTTTAGTTAGCTGCAGCAGTAGTAGTAGTAGCAGCAGTAGCCAGTGCATAGCAGCGCTGTAGTAGTTGCTGCAGTAGGAGTCATGTTGTAGCAGCAGTAGACGTTGTTGCAGGCAGTAGCTGCAGCAGTTCAAGTAGTTTAGTTTGTAGCTGCAGTAGCAGTAGCAGCAGCAATAAGTAGTCAGCAGCAGCTGTCAAGTTAGTAGTTTGTTTGCTTGCCAGTAGTTTTAGCTGTAGCCAGCTGCAGTAGTGTAGCAGCAGTTGTAAGTAGCAGCAGTAGGTCAGTAGCAAGTAGTAAGCAGTCAGCTCAGTAAGTAGTTGTAGCAGCAGTTGGCAGTAGCTAGACCTGCAGCCAGTAGTAGTAGTACAGCAGCAGGTTTTTTAAGTAGTTGCAGCTGCAGTAGTAGCAAGCAGTAGTAGTAGCTGCAGCAGTAGTAGCAGGCAGCAGTCTAAGTAGTGGTAGCAGCAGTAGCATGTTTGCCAGCCAGCTGTAGTAGTAGTAGATGCAGTTTAGTAGTAGCAGCAGCAGTAGTCAGTAGCAGCAGCAGTAGGCAGGCAGCAGTTGTAGTAGCAGCAGCCAGTAGTTAGCAGCAAGTAGTATGTAGCAGCAGTTAGTTGTAGCAGCTGTTTTTAGTAGCAGCGAGTAGTAGAAGCGCCGGTAGTAGTTGCAGCAGCAGTTGCAGCAGCAGTAGTCTAGTAGTAGTAGCAGCAGCTGTAGTAGAAGCTAGTAGTAGTAGCAGCAGCAGTTAGTAGTTGCGGGAGAGAGTTGGTTTTTATTATTAATATTAATCATAATAATAATAATAATAATAATAATTATAATTAGAAAGAAGAAAGAAGATAAAAGAACGAAGATAGAAGAAGTAGAAGTAGAAGAATATGTAATAAATAATATAATATATAATACAATAACTTGACTTAACGAAGAAAAACGTTTAATCTGTCCTGTTCTTCGTTTATACTTGTTATATCTCATCCCACCACACTGTTGTAACAACACAATTTCTGGTTAATCCGCTCATTTAGATTTTTTTTTTTAACCTTCCGTTGTTTACAGTAACAAGGG
This sequence comes from Cherax quadricarinatus, assembly GCF_026875155.1. Taxonomy (NCBI): domain Eukaryota; kingdom Metazoa; phylum Arthropoda; class Malacostraca; order Decapoda; family Parastacidae; genus Cherax; species Cherax quadricarinatus. The sequence goes on from NC_069470.1 coordinate 27,704,530, forward strand.
ACACAGTTGGAAGTTGAAGACACAGATGAATCACATGGATGTTAGGAAGTATTTCTTCAGCCACAAAGTAGTCAGTAAGTGGAATAGTTTGGGAAGCGATGTAGTGGAGGCAAGATCCATACATAGCTTTAAGCAGAGGTATGATAAAGCTCACGGTTCATGGAGAGTGACCTAGTAGCGATCAGTGAAGAGGCGGGGCCAGGAGCTCGGACTCGACCCCCGCAACCTCAACTAGGTGAGTACAACTAGGTGAGTACACACACACACACACACACATGCACATAGAAACATACCCACAGATTAAATAGTAGGTACAATTCAGTGTGGGGAACATAAGGTAGTTATTACAGTGATATGTAACCCATCACAGAACTGCAGGAGGACAAGAGAGGAATATAAAGAGAACAACAGAGCAATGGTGAACACACTGGCTGAGGTGGTCAGAAGAGCTCACTCGAGCAGGGCAAAGTTACTGCTTATGGGCGATTTCAACCACAGGGAGATTGATTGGGAAAACCTGGAGCCACATGGGGGTCCCGATACATGGAGAGCCAAGATGATGGATGTGGTTCTGGAAAACCTTATGCATCAACATGTTTAAGAATTTGATCCTCGTTATCGTACACAAATGTTGAAAATTTGAACCCGATTGGATGAGGCGCTCTCAGTTATGATGATATGATTATTATTATTATCCTAAATAAGCGCTAAGCCCGTAAGGGTTATACAGCGCTGCCAGATATGATCAAAATAAAATCGAAAAAGAGGAGGAAGAAAAAAATCAGTCAACCTCTTAAAAGATACATCTTCGTGGATACCTAATTAGATATTTTTCACTTGATGAGAAAATCCCCCCCCCCCAAAAAAAAAGTCGCCATATTCCATACATTTTCCCAGCGTCCCTCTTCAGTACATGCAAAAGGAACAGTATAGAGTGATGATAAATTTTGAACTATATGTTAACCGGTTGCTGCGAAATCCGGAAAGCTTCCCTTTATTCCGTACATTTTACCCCGCCTTCTCTTCTTTAGTATATACAAAAAAAAAGTGAAGAGTGGTAATAAATCTCTAATGCGAAGAAAATAAAAATTTGTGTACCTGGGAGTGGATACTGGAAAATTAGGGTTATTAAAACTCTTGTGGTTATTAGGCTGATAAATGGGTGGCTTAAACTTCTGAAAGTTCTTATTCCTATTGGTGGGTGGAGAAAACTTACCATTATTAGTATGTGGGGTGTGGTAACTACTACCAAATTTTTGGTTAGCTAAAAATCTGTCACCCAGCTCTAAAGCATTATTAAAATCATCAAGATCCTTCTCCTCAAGATATGCCTTAAGGTCAGGAGGAACATTTCTCAAAAGATCCTCTAACAAAAATTAAGGTAATTACACCTTCATAATTGCCTACCACCCCCTTTGAGCGACACCACCTATTTAAAAGTGACATCTTCTCCTTACCATATTCCACCAAAGACTGCCCTGACTGAAACTTTAGTCCTCTGAATTTCTGCCTGTACCTTTCTGGCAACATTTGATAAGCCAGTAAAACTACCTCTTTTAGCTTATGATAATCAGAAAAGGCAGATCCTTCTAAAGAACTAATAGCCTGTAACCCTTTACCAGCTAATTGGGTTCTTGCTAATGTCGCCCATTCCTTTTCCTGCCAAACTTGGGATTTGGCCGTACTTTCAAATAACAGAAAAAACTGGTCTGGGTCTTTCTCTAGGAATTTGGGCACAAATTTTATGGCTTTATCCAAATGAAAAACATCTACCCTTGTGTCTGTGTCTGGGTGAGAAGCAAGCTGCCTCTCTTTAGCTCTTTCTTGAGCCCTAAGCTCCTCTAAGGCTCTCTGTTCCTGGATCTTTGTGCGCTCAATCCTTAACCGTTCCTTTTCTTCTGCTACTAGGGTTAATTTCATTTATAAAATTACTACTTCCTTATCCAGATCCCTATCACGGGGATTTGATTCAATGTCACCTTCCAAATGCATGTCATCCACAGAATTTTCACCAGTGTCGGCCATTTTGGGAAATAATAGCACCAAATCTTACTACCAGCCACAGAACTTACTGATATAAAATAATAAAGCACACAGCAAGGTACATATACTGAAGTAGTATATTCACAAGGAGTTGTCATGTGACTCCCTCAAATTAAACAGGATTGCACACAAAAAGAAAATCATGGCAGAAAAAAAATAAGAGCTACTGCACCTGCAAAGGTAAATTATTTCCAGAAATTTAGGTGAGCAAAACCCCCTAAAAATCAGCAAGATTGTACCTGCAAGGGTAAATTATGCACAAAATATCAAGTATTAATAACACCCTAAAAATCAACAATATGGCACAGAAAGGTAAATGATTTATAGAGTATTAATTAATAATAACACCCTAAAACCAGCAATATTATACAGAAAGGGAAATTATTCACAGGGTATTAATTAATAATAACACCCTAAAACCAGCAATATTATACAGAAAGATAAATTATTCACAGGGTATTAATTAATAATAACATCCTAAAACCAGCAATATTATACAGAAAGGGAAATTATTCACAGGGTATTAATTAATAATAACACCCTAAAACCAGCAATATTGCAAACAAAGGTAAATTATTCACAGGGTATTAGTTAATAATAACACCCTAAAAACTAGCAATATTACACACAAAAGTAAATTATTCACAGGGTATTAATTAATAATAACACCCTAAAAACTAGCAATATTACACACAAAAGTAAATTATTCACAGGGTATTAGTTAATAATAACACCCTAAAAACTAGCAATATTGCAAACAAAAGTAAATTATTATTTTAGTGGGAGTGTTATAGTGAATGCTTCCTCTGACCAACCCAGTAAAGAATGATTATTGACTTTCCAGGTTGTAAACTTGAATTACCACAAAAATTTGATAATTCTCCCATATACAGGCCCCCATGTTATGCAGAAATGTGGGATAGCTGGGGGCTTGAGCCTGGTCTAAGGGCAAAGGTAAAAGTTACTCACATCTCAAGCCCAAACCGTCCACCCCGGGCTATCCCAGTCAAGACAGAAAGCGCTAAACCAGTATGTGTTACTTCAAGGGGTTGGTTAACAGAGGGTTAGGCAAAAATCCCAATTAGGAAAATATATCTATTTAATCACCATAACATAACATAACAGAAAAACCTTAATTCTACACGCCCAAATGAGGGTACACACAGCTGGCTGGAGGTTCAGCCACCATAACACTAGGCTTCCGTCAGCGTCAGGCCGTCATTACACTACAATCCTCATTTCTTACTTCATCACTCATCCCACAGCACCCTGACCATGTCAGAGCCTGGGTGAACATACAGGTAAGCCATATGAAAGCCTATGGCTTGAGTTGGATAAACAAAATGAGTGTACAACTACAAACTTAACTTAAAATACACAGCATCTCCGACGCCAGCCTCTACACCACCATGCTAACGTCACGTGACTCCACCCCCAAACCACACTCCGCGTACCCAAACATCCTTGGAAAATAAATCATTAACTGTAATTATAAAGAAATTGTGTTAGAGTACTTTACAGTACCCCCAAATGCACATTATCAATTATAAAATTATTCCTTACAACTACAATATTCATATTATTATGGCACACTTCCCCACTATTTGTACAGTACGATGTCATGCAGAACCCTGCATAACACCCCCACCCCCAGACCACAACACCAGCCAGACAACACCCACCACCACCACCACAACACCAGCCAGACAACACCCACCACCACCACCATAACACCCACCACCACCACCATAACACCCACCACCACCACCACAACACCAGCCAGACAACACCCACCACCACCACCATAACACCCACCACCACCACCACAACACCAGCCAGACAACACCCACCACCACCACCACAACACCCACCACCACCACCACAACACCCACCACCATCACCACAACACCAGCTAGACAACACCCACCACCACCACCACAACACCCACCACCACCACCACAACACCCACCACCACCACCACAACACCAGCCAGACAACACCCACCACCACCACCACCACACCCACCACCACCACCACAACACAAGCCAGACAACACCCACCACCACAACACCCACCACCACCACCACAACACCCACCACCATCACCACAACACCAGCTAGACAACACCCACCACCACAACACCCACCACCACCACCACAACACCCACCACCATCACCACAACACCAGCCAGACAACACCCACTACCACCACCACAACACCCACCCACCACCACCACAACACCCACCACCACCACCACCACAACACCACCACCACCACCACAACACCAGCCAGACAACACCCACCACCACCACCACAACACCAGCCAGACAACACCCACCACCACCACCACAACACCCACCACCATCACCACAACTCCCACCACCACCACCACAACACCCACCACCATCACCACAACACCCACCACCACCACCACAACACCCACCACCATCACCACAACACCAGCCAGACAACACCCACCACCACCACCACAACACCCACCACCATCACCACAACACCAGCCAGACAACACCCACCACCACCACCACAACACCCACCACCACCACCACAACACCCACCACCATCACACAACACCACTAGACAACACCCACCACCACCACCACAACACCCACCACCACCACCACAACCACCACCACCACCACCACAACACCAGCCAGACAACACCCACCACCACCACCACCACACCCACCACCACCACCACAACACAAGCCAGACAACACCCACCACCACCACCACAACACCCACCACCACCACCACAACACCCACCACCATCACCACAACACCACTAGACAACACCCACCACCACAACACCCACCACCACCACCACAACACCCACCACCATCACCACAACACCAGCCAGACAACACCCACTACCACCCCACAACACCACACCACCAACCACCACCACCACAACACCAGCCAGACAACACCCACCACCACCACCACAACACCCACCACCACCACCACAACACCCACCCAACCACCACCACAACCCACCACCAGACAACACCCACCACCACCACCACAACACCACCACCACCACCACAACACCAGCCAACAACACCCACCCCACCACCACAACACCACCAGACAACGCAAACACCACCACCACAACACCCACCAGATAACACCCACCACCACCACCACACACACCACCAGACAACACCACCACCACACCACAACACCAGCCAGATAACACCCACCACCACAACACCAGCAGATAACACCCCACCACCACAACACCAGCCAGAAAACACCCACCACCACCACCACAACACCAGCTAGACAACACCCACCACCACCACCACAACACCAGCCAGACAACACCCACCACCACAACACCAGCCAGACAACACCCACCACCACAAACACCAGCCAGAAAACACCCACCACCACCACCACAACACACAGCCAGACACACCTACCACACCACCACAACACAAGCCAACAACACCCACCCCCCACCACCACAACACCAGCCAGACAACACCCACCCACCATCACCACAGCACCAGCCAACAACACCCCCCACCACCACCAACCACAACACCACCACCAACCACCACAACACCCACCACACCACAACACCCACCACCACCACCACACACCCACCACCACAACACCAGCCAGACAACACCACCACCCCCACCACCACAAACCCACCACCACCACCACAACACCAGCCAGACAACACCCACCGCCACCACCACAACACCAGCCAGACAACACCACCACCACCACCCCACAAACACCCACCGCCACCACCACCACACCAGCCAGACAACACCCACCACCACACCACAACACCAGCCAGACAACACCCCACGCCACCACCACAACCACCCACCAGACAACACCACCGCCACCACCACAACACCCACCAGACAAACCCACCACCACTACCACAAACACCAGCAGACAACACCACCCACCACCACCACCACAACACCAGCCAGGACAACACCCCCCACCACCAACACACCCACCACACTACCCCAACACCAGCCAGACAACACCCACCACCACCCCAACAACCAGCCAGACAACACCCACCCACCACCCCCACCACAACCAGCCAAAAAACACCACCACCACAACACAAACCCCCCGCCACACCACAACACCCACCACCACCACCACAACAACCACCACCACAACACCAGCCAGACAACACCCACCACCACCACCACCACAACACCAGCCAGACAACACCCACCACCACAACAACAACACCCACCACCACTACCACAACACCAGCCAGACAACAACAAACATGGCCGTCCCCACGAACACCCAAGATAACTCCTTCCTTGGATTTGATGATACGAACATTAAGGACCCAGAAATAGCAGAACTTCTTAGGATCCAGAACCAAACTATCGTCAAGCTAACCCAGGAAATGCAGGAACTTAAAACCTCCAATGACATGTCAACCAAGAAGTTAAGGAATTACAAACTCTAACACACAGTACCTCAGCAAGATCACAACTCCTGACATAAACTAAGCACACTGGAGCATTTAAGCAGCACCCATACCCAGTCTGTGGATACCATCAACAGTCTAAAAGTTCAGGTAACCCGACTAAATACGAACATCAAGACAGAAAGAGAAAGAGTAGACCTTCAACTTACTGACGTTATGAACAATTTCCAAGATCACTTTGAACAACTATGTGACTCAGTTGTAGTAAATAGCAACCTTCTACCTGCAACTGTAACCCAAGAAACATGTAGACAAACCACCTTACAACTTGTTGAATTAGGAGGGGGAGATATACCATAATCTACACTTGGAAAATCTTGGAAGGAATGGTCCCAAATCTGCACACAGAAATCACTCCCTACGAAAGTAAAAGACTGGGCAGGCGATGCAAAATGCCCCCATTAAAAAGTAGGGGCGCCATTGGTACACTAAGGGAAAACACCGTAAGTGTCCGGGGCCCAAGACTGTTCAACAGCCTCCCATGAAGCATTAGGGAAATTGCCAATAAGCCCCTGGCTGCCTTCAAGAGAGAGCTGGACATATACCTAAAGTCAGTGCCGGATCAGCCGGGCTGTGGCTCGTACGTTGGACTGCGTGCGGCCAGCAGTAACAGCCTAGTTGATAAGGCCCTGATCCATCGGGAGGCCTGGTCATGGACCGGGCCGCGGGGGCGTTGATCCCCGGAATAACCTCCAGGTAATCCAGGTAACTCTTGGGTATCTTTATTGAGGAAACGTTTCGCCACACAGTGGCTTCATCAGTCCATACACAGGAGAAACTTGAAGAACAGGAGGAGAATGAGGTAATCAGCCCCTCAACCTTGAGTCGATGTGGTCAGTCCATCAATCTTGAGTAGAATACGGCATATGAGCGGAGAAGCAGTTTATAAACCGTAGGTAGGAGAGGTGCAGCAGTCGTAGGTGGTGTCACATTTGTCCAATGTGGAAGTAGGTCGTGCCCAAGGGTTAGGCAAGCGAAGAATTCCCAAGTATTAAGATCCCATTCATCTACAATCTTGTCAGACACTGCAACTTCCTGGGATCTTAATACTTGGGAATTCTTCGCTTGCCTAACCCTTGGGCACGACCTACTTCCACATTGGACTCTATTTTTAGCCGCAACAAACTCTACTGAAATCTCTCTTATCATCAAAACACTGAAGAACAAGACAGGGGACCTAAATAACTTACCACCACTCGTGTATAAAAAAAGCTTCTCATGTGTTGTCACCAATTATTGCAACTCTTTTTAACAAATCCATTGAATCTTCCACCTTCTTATCCATACTCAAGACAGCAAAAGTCACCCCAATCCTCAAAGGAGGTGATCCAACTGAATTGAACATTTATAGGCCTATATCAAATCTGCCCCTGCTATCTAAAATCTTCGAAAAATTAATACACAAACAAGTCTACTCTTACTTCGTATCCCACAACATACTCAACCCTTGTCAATTTGGGTTCAGACTGAAAAAAGTACTAATGATGCTATTATACATATGCTTGAACTAATATACCCTGCACTCGAGAAAAATGAATTTCCCCTGGGACTGTTCATAGACCTACGAAAAGCTTTCAACACAGTTGACCATGACCTTTTGCACCAAAAACTCGACCATTACAGGGTCAGAGGGCACTCTCTGGATTACCGAAAATCTTATCTCCACAACAGAACCCAGTAAGTATACACAAATGGAGTCTGTTCCACTACACAACCTGTTCTTGTTGGAATCCCACAGGGAAACATTCTTGGCCCACTTCTCTTTCTCATTTACATCAATGATCTACCAAACGCATCTGATTTTCTTAAACCCATTTTATTTGAAGATGACACAAACTCAACCATACTAACAGACACAGTAAATGCTGAACTGAGAAAAATATCAACTTGGATGATTACCAACAAACTTACTCTTAATGTAGCCAAAACCTACTTCATGCGTTTCGGAAACAGAGCATCAAATGCACAGCTAAACATATTGATAAATGGTTCGCCTATCTCGAGACAGGCAGAGGGCAAATTTCTAAGTCTCCACCTTGACTACAATCTCAAATTTCAGACACACATACAGCAAATTTCTAAGAAGTCTCCAAAGCGGTAGGCATCCTTTCAAAGATACAGTACTATGTACCATAATCAGCTCTTCTAGCTCTGTACCACTCTCTCATTTACCCTTACCTCACATATGGTATTTGTGCATGGGGCTCAACCACAGCAAATCACCTTAAGCCTTTAATAACCCAGGAAAAAGCTAGAGTGCGATTGATTACTAACTCCTGCATACAACACACTCCACCTCTTTTCAAGAGTCTTAACTTGCTAAATATACAAATCATCCACACTTACTGTGCCTACTACATACACAGAACACTATACTCTAATGTAAACCCTCCTCTCAAGCTTCTTCTTGATAACTATAACAGAACACAACCATAATACGAGACACATATCCCTCGTGTCCATCTCTCCCTATGCAAAAATGTTATGCACGTAAAAGGCCCGAAGATCTGGAATTCCTGTCTGCAAATCAGTTTAAGGCCCAAATAAGAAATCACCTCATTACCCAAAATTAACCAGACAAACCATACCTAACCACTACCAGTTTCTCAAAAGCTTCTCATATTGTGCTGATAATTGCTCAACTGCTTACTATTTGGAAATTAGGATGTCTGTTCTTTTCATTGTATTAAATAGTACATTGTTTTAAATACAACTGTAATACATCATATTGTAAATTGTTTTAAACTGTTACATTGTAATACTGTGATTTTTATTAACTAATTCAATAATGTAAAAAGTCTCTACTAGACATATCAGAACCATGTAGCATCACCTGATATAATATTGAATTTTCCTGTACTCACTCAAACTCATCTAATGACCATATAAACTATGTATTATTCCTTACTATTCTTAAGTTAATTAAGTTTCCCCGAAATACTCAACATACAGAGGGGCTTTTGGCATGTACACCCAACTATTATATTCCTCTGAACAAACATGTAATTTGTCAAAAAAAAATCTAAATCTAAGGGAGCGTGGGTTTGTGTAAACAACATGGCTGGCTGGCTGGCTGGTTGGCTGGATGGCTGGCTGACCGGCTGGCTGGCCGGCTGGTAGGCTTGCCGGCTGGCTGGCTGGCTGGCTGACCAGCTGCCTGGTTGGCTCTGTCTCTGTTTATAAATAATAAAAAAAAAAAGGCACAATACCGTGACTGGAACGATACACAAATAACCCACATAGAAGAGAGGAGCTTACGACGACGTTTCGCTCCAACTTGGACCATTTACAAAGTCACACAATGTGACTTTGTAAATGGGCCTTGAAATAAATACATAGTATTTATAGGTCCCACCGATGTTTTGGTGGTGAAGGGAGCGTGGATTTGTGTAAACAACATGGCTGGCAGGCGGCTGGCTGGCTGGCTGGCCAGCTGGTCAGCCGGCCAGCCAGCCAAACGACCGGCCGGCCAGCCAGCCAGCCAGCCAGCCAGCCAGCCAGCCAGCCAGCCAGCCAGCCAGCTGCCTGCAGCCATGTTGTTTACACAAACCCACGCTCCCTTCACCACCAAAACATTTGTGGGACCTTTAAATACTATGTATTTACTATGTATTTATTTCGTAAGCTCCTCTCTTCTATGTGCGGGTTATTTGTGTATCTGTTTGTATCTGACATAGTGTTAATTACTTAGGATATAGGGAAAATGTATGTAATAATAATAATAATAATAATAATAATAATAATAATAATAATAATAATTGAAGCATGGTGTAAAAGTATGTGTCACTCGTCATATCTTATCACTCCACTAATGACAGTGGTGATATTTGATAAGGGTCTCTTATCTTACCTTACCATTCCACTAATGACAGTTGTGACATTTGATGAGGGTACACTGTCATCGCTTTATTTGTTTTCACTCTACACATAAACATGTCTATCTGTCTGCTTGTCTCTTTCTGTCTCTCTCTCTGTCTCAGAGAGAGTCACTAGTGAACCAACACATACTACACACGATGCAGTAGTCACTGCGTCATATCTGAGTCCTGATACTTATTATTTGCCAGTTTGGATTTTTTGGGTTATCCTGGGTAATACGTATTTTCACGAATCAGACGTGACAACTGCATCGTGTGTAATATCTGTTGGTTTATGAGCCACTCCCCGAGACTGAGAGACAAGCAGACGGAAAGACACGCACACACACAGGCAGAAACACACACACACCTAACTAACACACACACACACACACACTCTCTCTCACACACACACACACACACACACACACAAAACACCATTACACACACACATACACACACACACACACACACACACACACACACACACACACACGCACATACATACACCCCCCCCCACACACACCCCACACACCAGGAGCTCGGAATCGACCCCCGCAACCTCAACTAGGTGAGTATACACACACACACACACACACACACACACACACACACACACACACAGGCTGTTGAGAAATGGCATTACCAGTTAAGTTTAAAGAGTTGTCTTTCTAAGTTAAGTACAAACTCTTTAAACTTAACTGGTAATGCCATTTCTCAACATATTGTTTAATGTTGAGAAATGGCATTACCAGTTAAGTTTAAAGAGTTTGTACTTAACTTAGAAAGACAACTCATCGCCTGCACAGCCGCCCCTGCAGACGAGGTCTTGAGAAGCTGTCGAAGTCATCTCTCAACGGGCTGTAAAGATTTATAATTTGTAAGATTATAAATTAACCCTAGGGGGTGTTTTGTCAGCATATTTCATTCACTGATGGCTGACAAACTTACTTGTGTGGACTCAAAAGTCCGCCTCTTACTGCCGACTATAGGTTGATTACAAACTCCTTGCGATTCAAGAACTGCGCAGTCCCCCATACTACAAGAAATTCGTAACCTACCTTGCTCTTGTAGCGTGAGCTATGGTGTTCTTCACACCTTCGACAGATATCGGTGACTTGATAGAAGCTGAAGTGTCCTTGGATGTCCACGTCTTCCATAGTCTAGGAAAACGCACACTGGTACACTATGTTCCACAAGATTTGTCTTTATTGTTCACAATCTTATCACTAAGGAAGCTGATCACACTTCTCTTAAGTGTTTATTGTGTTCTATGAGACACTTTGTTCACACTAACGCACAGATCGTTCTTTGTTGGTTATCCTGGCGTCAGTGTCACTCTCAGTAGAGTCAAAAGTAATCTGAAGACGCCACAGCACCCCACACCGTTACTGCCCCTTGCACAAAAAAAAAAAGCTGACCTAGTACTTTTGCTTCCTTGCCACTTCCTCGATGAAGCAAAGCAGAATGTTTGATTCTTGCTGTCTTAAGCATAGACAACAATGTCCACTATTTTTACCATGGTAATAAAGTAGGAGCAGGATTTTCCTTAATTGTCCTGCTAAAGTAAGAGATGAACTGTCTTTTATTAAACTACGCTTTGCAACACTGGACTGCAAGGAGCAGCGGTCACTTGACTACGTCGCATACTCGTATGGCATCTGTGATCAATTACTCACTGTAGCAGTAAACAAGACGCTTGCCCCTTCTGAGAGGGCTGGGCCCCTCAGGGCTGAAAGGGGCTGAAGGGGCTGAAGGGGGCTGATACCCCCCTCCTGGAGAAAATTTCTCCACACAGGCAGACAGAAAGACAGACACAGGTAGACAGGTAGACAGACATATAGACAGTGTTTATATGTAACAGTGAAAACAAAGCCAGGGGTCATACGTCTCAACCTTTGAGTAGTGAGGACGTGCGCTGCTGCTGCCCCTGGCGTTGATTAGTGGCAGTTATATTTTCACAGCATGGCGCAGGCCAGCCGGAGACGCATAAACACAGTCTCTGTTGAGCTTATCCGTGGGGCTGTGACAGGAACTTCTATGGACCTGCTACTACCTGCAATCATACGAGATACATATGGTATTGCTAACGAGGAGATATGTGGAGTAGCGCTGAATGGCACGACGAGGATCTTTGTCAAGTTTAACTTGGCAAGTGTGTATGAGGCGGTGGTGGACAAGTACCAGGAAGTCACTTTGACAGTTAACTACGCTGTGACCGTGCGACTTCACGACGTATCTCGCCATTACACATGGGTTAAGATTAGAAATGTGCCTTTCGAGACGGATGATTCTGACATCCGTCTTGCGATGGGTAAATATGATACAGTACATATGGCCACTGTTGGGAGGTGGACTACTGGGCCATACGCAGGGATACCCGAAGGAACGTATTCTGTGAAGATGACGTTACGTTACCCTATCCCGTCGTACGTAGTGCTGCCAGAATTTCGGACCCAGGTGTTTGTGACATACGCTGGGCAATGCCGGACCTGTCGGTTGTGTGGGTCATATAATCACCTAGCGGCTGTGTGTGGAAGGAGACGTGGCAACATGGAACAACCGCAACGACATGAAGCAGAAGAGAAGGGTGAGGAGCAAGATTTGCCTTATGTGACTCTGCCTACACAAGGTGGGTCCTGGAGTGAGGAGGTCGAGAGAGCGGAGGAGATGGAGTCAGCAGGTGTGACGAGGGGGGGTACACAACTTCATTGAACGTGACTCAGGTGTTAGAAGAGAACACCCCGAATGCGAGTGATAGCGACGTGGAAGACTCATTAGCCAAGGCTTTAAATGTGTTATTGGATGACAAGAGTATTGGGAAGGTTGGGAGTCAAGACCTAATTCTTGGGCCTGCTGTGGATCAGGGCGTGGAACAGGATAAGTAGCCGGCGCAGTGTGATATGAATGTCTTGATGCAAGCGGTGGAGGTGGAGGTCCACCGGGACACTGTAACAGACGACATGATGCAAGCAGAGGAGCATCACGGAAGCGCGCTGCTGCGCTATCTGACTTCGAGGACGTGCTCACGCCTGCTCAGCGCACTGGGCAAAAGTCCTGGGCGGAAGTTACACAGAGAGGACAAAGCGGCCCTAAGTGGCAGGAGTTGGTTAAGAGCGTTCCTAAATGGGGGGAGAGGGATCGAGGTGTTGCGGGCTTTAAGTTTGGATATAAGTGGGGTGAGTAAGATGGTGGAGAATGCAGTGGCGTATTTGGTCACGGATTTTTATTTATACGTCATGGGCCATGAGGGAGGTGGGCGTGGATGAAAGGATAAAGGTGTTAGCTGCGACATTTTACAGAACTAAGTGTCGTAATAGGGAAATTTACGGAGGGAGTTGGGAGAATGCTTTTACTGAGGGCTATCGGAGTTTTCGGTTCAGGGATTTATGGGATTTACGGGTAATGTAAGAACATAAGAACATAAGAACATAAGAAAGGAGGAACACTGCAGAAGGCCTGTTGGCCCATACTAGGCAGGTCCTTTACAATTCATTCCCACTAACAAAACATTTGCCCAACCCAATTTTCAATGCCACCCAAGAAACAAACTCCGATGTGCAAGTCCCACTCAAATCCAACCCCTCCCACTCATGTACTTATCCAACCTAAATTTGAAACTACCCAAAGTCCTAGCCTCAATAACCCAACTAGGTAGACTGTTCCACTCATCAACTACCCTATTTCCAAACCAATACTTCCTATGTCCTTTCTAAATCTAAACTTATCTAATTTAAATCCATTACTGCGGGTTCTCTCTTGGAGAGATATCCTCAAGCCCTTTTTAAATTTTCCCCTTTTTAAATTAAATCCCTTCTTCCATTTTCCCATTTCCCAAATCAGGTCCCCCCTCATTTTCGTCTAACAAGGAAATGAAATTTTTGATTCTTCAATCTTTTTCAAAAGGAAAGATTTTTTAATGCTATGTTTTAAAAATTTAGTACTCTAAGCGGGGAATGTTTTCTAAACGAATTTATGTCCATTCGGAATATGGAGCCCGGGAATTGAGCGCATAATCAAAGGTGAGGCCCTTACAAATTGATGTTTAAAGCTGCAGTAGGGGGCCCTCTGGACTTCTTTTTTGGTTCCCCACTTCTTGTTAAAATCCCGAAAATCTTTTTCCTTTTAAATTTCGTTAGGCTTTGGGGGGGTCGGGTTTTAAAGGGGTTTGCTGTTACCATAACCCCCAAGTCCTTTTCGCAATCTGTAGGCTAAGTTCTACATTTTTTAACTTATAATTTGCAAAGGGTTTTTAGACACTCCCGAGTTCAGAACCTTGCTTTTTACCCCCTTTTTAAAAAATTTGCATCTCCCAAATTTTCGACCAAGAGTAGGTTTGTCTAAATCCCCCCTTAAATTTCCCCTAACATCTACTTTTGGGAATAAATTTATCCTACCTATCTTGTGTTCATCGGGGGGGAATTTGCTCATTCACTACCCAATTCCTTCATCAAGTTTCATTGATATTATTTAAACAAAAAAAGGGGCCCCCCAAGACTGACCCCTTTGTGGAACCCCCAAATTTTTATGCCCCCCACTCGGTTTTAAACCCCCCATTTATGGACACTCTCTTTTCCTGTCTGGGGCCCTTTGTCGATCCAGAGGGCCCCCCCACCCCAATGCCATGAGCGGGCTACTTTTCAAAGTCTTTGGTGGGGAAAACTCTATCAAATCCCTTACTAAAATCTAAGTAAAAAATATCAAAATTTCTTTATGTGGTCAACGCTAAAAAGTTTTAAATAAAGGGAAATTTTAAAAAATTTATTTTGACAAGACCGGCCTCTTGTAAATCCTTTGCTGAGTATCATTAATCAAGCTTTGCTTATCGAGTTCCCTTCTTAAAATTTTCCCCCCCCAAAAAAAAAACAAAAATTTGCCCTCTAGAACTTGCCTACAATTGGGGGCCGGGCCCTTTTTGGGGGGTTTAATTTTGAGGGTTTAAAAACGACTTGTCCCCTGTTTTAAAAAAGGAATTACTTTTCCCCATTTTCCACAATAGACACTACCCCGTTTTAAAGAGTTTAAATTAAAAATTTTAAAGTTAAGGTTCACAGACTTCATTTTGCTTTCCCAAAGAACCCTTAAAAAAAAACCTCATCAGGACCCGGTGATTTTTTGTTTCCCAGTCGGCTATCTGCTTCACAACCATTTCCTAGTGATGTGATGTCACTAAGGCGGTAAAAGGGTTTATTTGGGGAAAAGGGGAAAAATAAATTTTTGAAATGAGCATAAGGGCCTTTGACTGTGGGGATAAAGGGGTTGTTTTTTGTGAACGTTACAATTTCCCTCAATTTAATTTTTTAATTTTTGAAATTTTTTTTAAAAGGACTTAAGAACATAAGAACATAAGAATGTGGGGAAAAACTCCCGGGAAGGCCTATTTCGCCCCATCGAGGCAGGTCCTTACAAAAAACGACATCTACCTAAAGTATCAAGAAAAAAACTCCGTCCCCCTTGACCCCAAATAAAACCCCCAGCCCCTCCCCTCATATTTTTGTTTTTCTCTTTTTAAAAAGCTCCCCAAGGCCCTTTGCCTCTATCCCCCCACGGGGAAGACTGTTCCACGCTTTTTAAACATCTCTGTTGGGAAATTCCAGAAAACCTTCCCTATGCCCTTTTCAAAATTTTAAAATTTTATCCAATTTAAAATTTCCCATTTTTCCTTGTTCTTACCCTGGTTCGACACCCTCGTACTTTATTAATGTCTCCCTTTTTTATGCCCGTCATTTCCAAATTATTTCACTTCAATTTATAATTTCCCCTCCCTTTTTACGCCCCTCCAGAGAGTGGAGATTTTAAGGCTTTAAGTTATTTTATACGGGAGGTTTCCCTTTCACTTTAAATTTATTTTGGGCATTCTTCTCTGTATGTTCTCTAAGGGTCTATGCCCTTTCCCGTAGAAGGGGGGGGCCAAAAATGAGCAGGAAAAATCTTTAAAAGAGGGCCCCCAAATAATTTATGTTTTTAGAGCCTTTTTAAAAAAAACTTTTGGGGTTTGTTACTTAAAAACTTCCCTTGGGGTTTAAAACCAAGTTAAACTGTTGGCCTTGTTGCGCAAATAAGGACTGGTCTTGGCTTTAGTTTTTGCTTACCTTTACTCCCAAGTCTTTTTAAAATTCTGTTTGACCAAACTCTATTCACTAGATTATAGCTTCGAGGGTTATTTTCATTCCCAAGGGCAAGTACCTTACACTTTCCACATTAAACTTCATCTGCCTTTTTTTCAGACCAAGACATTAATTTGTTCAAATCGCCCTGGGTTCATTGATATCCTCCTCAGAGTGAATTATACGGCCTATCTTTGTATATCAGCAAACTTACTCATGTCACTAGTAATCCCTTCATTTAAGGTCATAATGTAAATTATGAACAAGGAGGGGCCTAAAACTGATCCTTGTGGAACGCCACTAGTGGGCTAATCCCCATTCAGATTTCACTCCATTAATGGTTTAAATCTCTGCTTTCTATTGGTAAGCCATGCCTCAATCCATGCTAGAAAATTTACCTCCTATACCATGAGCTGCCACTTTTCTTAAGAGTCTCTTGTGAGGTACTCTGTCGAAGGCTTTACTAAAATCCAAAAAAACAATATCATATTCCTTACACTGTCAACTGCCTCAAATGTTCTATTGAAGAACGTCAGTAAGTTTGTCAGGCTGGAACGACCTCTCGTGAATCCATGCTGAGATTCATTTATCAAGTTTGCTCTTCAAGGTGACTTCTGATAATGTCAGCTATAATTGATTCTAATAACTTGCCCACTATAGATGTCAGGCTTATTGGACGGTAATTTGAAGGAGTGGACTTTATCCCCTGATTTGAATATAGGAACCACATTAGCCCTCTTCCACAACTCTGGCACAACACTTTGGGAAGGATGGACGCATTGAATACACTCGTTAATGGTGACTAAGCCCATCTTGCATTCCTTAAGTACCTTGAAAAAAACTCATCGGGTCCCGGGGACTTATTTTGTTTCAGTTTGTCTATCTGTTTTTAAAAACCATGTCCCTCGTGACAGTAATATTAGTTAACTTAAATTCATCAGGAACTAAATAATTGTTAATTACTGGAATCTCATTTTACATCTTCCTGTTAAAAACGACAAAAATAGTCATTAATAAGGAACACATTTCCAGTTCATTATGCCGTCCAGCTGTCCAGTCCCAGATTTCAGAAGGTCCTACTTTTTCCTTCACCTTCGTTCCTATACATTGAAAGAACCCCTTTGGATTATCTTTGATTCATTACAACTCTAATTTCATAGTCACGTTTTAGCCTTTCTAATCGCCTTTTTAACTTCTCTTTTAGCTGAACATATTGTCAGTAAGGTTAACCTCTCCTCTTTAGATGCGCTATAAAATCCCCCTTTTTCTCCCTAATAGATGCCTTAGCCTCCTGTTAACAACCCGCCCATTCGGGATCGTTAGATCATTAGACCTAATTTTCTCTCTGGGTAATGTATATACTCTGGCACTGTGTACATTATTAAGAAAACAATCAAAATGTCAGATCCTTCATATTTCATAAGTATGATTATCGTCAATAAAATCCATTAGCTACGGATAACCCCAATCAAGATTAGACAGATGTTCCCTAAGTCCATTATAATCGGCAGAACGAAAATCGGGGATTTTTTACTGTATTATCATAATATTCTTGCATTCCCCAATTAAATGCTAAAAGAGATGGATTTGTGATCACTGCGCCAAGTCTTCAGTGATCTCCAGATTATTCACGAGTGTTTCCTTATTTGACAAGACTAGGTCCTAGCAAATTATTACCCCTTTAGGCTCAGTTACAACTCTGTTTTCAGAAACAGTCCCTGAAAACTGTTTGACCATGAATTCACTGGACTCTAGATTACCTGTGAAAGATTCCAGTCAATTTGGCTAAAGTTAAAGTCCCCTACTATACTATATGTGTATAGCAGTGTCTTGAAAGCCAAAAACAATTTCGTCCCAAAGAAGTCTCCCCTCTAACGTGATCCAAGCCTGGGAGGTCGTATATTAGCACCTAGAATTAGTTTTCTTGACCCTCCACTGAACTCTACCCAAACAGACTCAGTTACGCTCCATCCCTATTTTTATACATGGTTTTTATGCAACCATTAAATTTCTCGAACATACAATGCAACTCGCTCCCCCCCCCTTCCCTTTACATCTATCCACCTTGAACAACTTTAAATCATCCCTGAATAATACACACAGCAGTCATATCCCGACCTCTTAAATCATAAAAAACCACGTTTCAGTAAGGCAATGATTATCAAAGGGTTCCCAGCACATGCTACCAACGTAGTTTATCATTAATTTTTATTTCTTGCACTTCTCTGACTGTTAGGCTAAACCACCATCAAAATGTTTTTTCTTCTGGCACATTTTTCCTATTCAACTTTGTTTTTTACACAATTTTCTGAAATTATCATTACCCCATAGTTTACCCATGACAGTTTACTATTAAGATTCTTTAATATCAGAAGCATAAGTCATATATCCATACTCAGTATTAATATTTTTCTAAACCCATACCTTCTAACTAATTCCTAGTTTAAAGTCCTAACAACCCCCTCAACTGAGTTTAGCAAGAAAAACCCGACACCTGCCCTGGATTAGTGAACCCCATCCCTGGCATATCATGTCATTACGGCATAGAAGTGTCCCAGTTGTCAATGAATGGTACTGCATTATCCTTACAGTGTTTATCCATCCAACAATTAATACCAATTGCTCTGGACACCATTCATTTAACCAACACTCTTCTTGGCAAAAGCCACATAAAAACAGGGCCCTCCGCCCGCCCCTTCTTCTAATCTGGTCTATAGCTGTCCTGAACTTTCGAACTAAATCCTCACTTCTACACGCTTGCCTACATCATTGCCTCCAGCAGCTGAAGGCAAATAATAGGTTATCCCATTACCGTTCATGAGTTGTCAAGCCGGCTAACAATGTCTCCAACCCAGCCCCAGAAAGCATAACCCTTTGTCTCCTACCCTGTCCTTCAGCAGAATGCCCATATCCATGTATCTAACCTGGCTATCCCAACACAACAATATTCTTACCTTCCTTGTTGTCGTTCGTCGTGATGATCCCAGTAGTTCGACTCACATTCGTCCGGGTACACCGAGAATGCGTTGGAGGTTTCCACGGGAGTTTCCACATCAGTCTCTTTCTTCTTCATCGTTTCTGGCTTTCTTTCCCTTCGTCGTCTTGATCGTCAACTTCGTCGTCCCCTGCTGTCCAGTCCACTGCCACGATCCCTTCTTGTCCTGAGGACTCGAAACAGGAGGACTACTACGAAACCTCTTGTTTTCTTCCCTTCCTCGGTCAATCAGCGTCTCTCCATCTCGCTTGCCCTCAATTCATCCTTAAAGTTAGCAGGTAAAGTTGCTCGATGGAGGGCATCCTTGTTCATCCCACGGGAGCAAAACACACACTTATTCACAGAGTTAAGTACAGGTCACCACGGAGTTAAGTACAGGTCACCACTGGAGTTAAGTACAGGTCACCAACTGAGTTAAGTACAGTTCACCACTGAGTTAATACAGTCCACACACTCAACCCAACCTTCACCACCACACCTCACACTACTGACAGATGTCGTAGTGTGAAGGAATATTATATATCTGAAACAAAATTTATTGGTATGGTTTAATGAAATGTCAAAATGGGTGGCCACTGTGTGAATCGAATCTATATAAACATGACGGTATTAGTGTGGTAGGAGAGGCATCAGTATATATCGAAGTGTGAAGGTCATGCACTTTATGTTTAGGGTAAAAAGACATACATCTTTAGTAGAGGTTTAATGATATGGTGAAATATTATTTAGAAACTTGACCTCATCATGTGTTCTTATTACATATTGTTTTTTGCATGGGAGCTCTATAGAGCCCTTAGGTTTAGGTTAACCTTGAGTTGACCTATATTGTAGGGTATGTGGATGGATGACAAAGGATTAGGTTTTTTGTTGTTTCACTGGTTTTGTTGTAAAGTGTATGTAACATATGTATATATTTATAACTTCCTGAGAAGGTGATATGTTTTGGGGTGTTTAGTAGAATATTCGTGTACATGAATCATGTAGAAATTGATTTTATATTATAACATATATTGAGTTATACTGAAGGTATCCATGTTGTTCAGTAGGAATACTGCAAGCATTCATACATAATAAAGTTAAATATAAAGATTGTTAACGTGTCAGTGGTTAGACATGCAAGAAGGGGGGGGGGGGGGTAGTGTTATCCAGAATGTAAGATGTACATTCCGTGGCAGTATGGATACAATGTAAGGTGGTACATTCCGTGGCAGATGTACAATCAGAATAAGATGTACTTGCCAAGGAGTCTTTAGGTTAGATTAGTGTTTCAGAAACTAATGTCATTACTCCAAGGAATGAAATGGTCATTGTTTTTACTGTACAGATTTGTGTCTCTTTCAGATGTAACATATTAAATTGGAAAGTACATGTACTAATAAGAATTTTTCAAACCACTGTTTTTCACTATGTACTTTGTCGTTTACTTTTATGTACTATGCATTCTTTTAAATAAAAAAAAAAAGCCAGGGGTTCCCCGCAGTCAATGCATGATCATCATGTGTCAAACCTCTGCTGCGCTGTCGCGTTTAGTAACACTGCCTTACCACCTATGCTTCAGAGTTTGATATATACTCCAGCGTAGTCAAAATATGCTGAGACCAATAAATAACTTTGATATATATTTTCTAGACAATAGTAAATGACCAAGGCAGGTGAAAATGTTTGCCCCTGGCGGTGGTGTTTGTGACTATTTGAGTGCTGTGTCAGTACCTAAAATTTGTCAGAACAAAGAATGGCTATGAAATCACAAGAACTGTTATAAATTGGAATTATCAAAACTTAAAAGTTATTTAAATTAAAGTAAAAAAAGACAGAAAATGTATATCAGCAACATTTCCGCCAGCAGCAGGACTCGAATGTTGCCATCAGGTGAGTGCATTTTCATTGGCCAACTTGGGGTGATTCCTCTATTAGCAATGAAATCGTGAGGAGAGGTTGTATACAAAAAATGAAGTAATCATCCTTCAGCCTTTCCTCTGGCACCCAACTATAAAAATAAGTTGTTTTGGACTCAGTGTTTTGATTGCTTGTTTTAAGACAGTCGGCGTCTCATTAAACGGTCCATACCAACCTGCTGAGATGGCTTTAGTTTTGCCGCTTCTTTCTGAGGAACAAGTAAACGAACATATAAGAGGCCTTGATTTTGTAGTTGACTTTTGAGGACGTACCAAACCTGAGAGAGAGCATCGCACACTAGTACAATGTCCACAGACCATATCCCATGCCTCTCCACCAAAAGGATCTGTAGAGGATTGTCTCAGCGACTTTAGTGTATCCTTGCATCTCTCTGTACAATTTCTTTACCGTTAATTATAATATGGGGTCTTTAGCAACTGCTTTCCGGCGCACTTCTCATCGTCGAATAAAATAAACCCAAAGTTTGCTCCTTGTTTAAAATCCATACCATATTAAATATTCCCAAACTTTTTAAACACCTCTCTGATAACCCTGTCGTTGAAAAATTTCTGGTAAATTTTTTAATAAAACTTTGTGCCACCCTTTGGGTTGCAAGGAAAGGAAGTTGGGAATTGACTGTTCTGGTTCTAAACGAGGTAGTTTTTTGTGACCTTAAAGAACATCTGGATCACTCTGAAGTGATTGTCAAATCTGGTGGGTTTTTTCGTTTTCTTGAGGAAGGATGCCATGCTGTTAAAATGGAGCAGCTCTTCGGGCTGGCTCAAGTCTGGGGTGGCGATTCTTCTGTTGGCTTGGAGACTGGTCGGGATCTTCTGTTGGCTTAGACCTGGGCGGAATCATCTGTTGGCTTTAAGACTGAGGTTGGATCTTCTGGTTGGCTTGGAGACTGGGGCGGGATCTTCTGTGGCTTGGAGACGTGACAGGATCTACTGTTGGCTTGAATACAGGGGCGGGGGATCTTCTAGTTGGCTGGAGACTGGGGCGGATCTCTGTTGTCTTGAAGAAAGACTGTGGCGGGATCTTCTGTTGGCTTGGAAGACTGGGCGGGATCATCCTCTTGGCTTGAGAGACTGGGACAAGGAACTTCCGTTGGCTTGGAGACTGGACAGGATCTTCTGTTGGCTTGGAGGACTGGGGTCGGAATCTTCTGTTGATTTTTAAAATACTACTACAGGCTAGAAATTTTCCATTTCTCTTATTGTGTAAAATATGCTATTGGAGGGGGTCACTGAAATATAAAATTGGTTTGTTCTTGGAGATTTTAAATGACATCTTTGGACCTTCCACAGTTTATATATCCTGCATCAATTGCAGATTAGCTTTATCATTCATGGGCAATAAGTTTACAGTAGCATAAGCAGCTGGCATATTTCCTACACGTTTTGGCAGTCGTCTTCCCATCTTGATGACAAAGCCAAACATTTCCAAGTTCTCCTTCAGTTCACTCCGTCCGTATTGTCTTGAAGATCACCAACAAATACTCTACTACGCTACCCCTTCTTCTGTTCAACTTCAACTGAGTACCTCAAAATCATGTGTGTCACACAGTGCTAAGGAAGAGAGATGATTCAATTTTTTCAAATGATGAAGGTTGCCCATCTTCTGCTTAGCTGTATC
This sequence comes from Cherax quadricarinatus, assembly GCF_026875155.1. Classification (NCBI taxonomy): domain Eukaryota; kingdom Metazoa; phylum Arthropoda; class Malacostraca; order Decapoda; family Parastacidae; genus Cherax; species Cherax quadricarinatus. The sequence goes on from NC_069470.1 coordinate 27,727,567, forward strand.
CAACCAAACACTAATTATTTTACCAAATACACTGAAGTATTTTAACAGTGATTCTCGAGTATGAATCGGAGGTAAGGTTCTTGACGTATATTTTTGAACTATGGATCAGGGAGTCCTTCAGAAAGTGTTTTGGGCCCAGTGAACATCAACATTGTACCGTAGACTCATAAGTTACCTTTCTTGCTATAGCTGAGGCGGCCATGTCTTCATTTAGATATATTACATAACAAAAATCGCAAATAACCCGAGGGCATCAAGGACGAGTATAGCAAAACCACCGGCCCATACTTATCGAGGAATCAACACTTTGGTTGGCGTAAGTATGTTCTGTTAAACCATCGAAGTTACTAAGCGGTGTCCTGGCTCCATGGTCCCTGTCTTTTCCTAAAGTCAAACAGCGATCAAGAATAAATCAATACTCTATAAAGATATAACCAGTGTGAACTTGTAGAAAATATAAAGAATTGTAAAATATCGTGAACTTCGCATATTTATGTATCACCATAAATAGTATGACTATATGCCATTGGGACTTGTAAAGAATATTGAGAATATAGGAGAATAAGTGAATTTTAATATATCTGAATTCACCTATAATTATGTATGACAATATATGAGATGAGGAAACCATATCTAATGTGTGTGCCACCTATAATGTAGTTGTTGGGGTTGAGTCTATGCTTTGTTAAATGTGTTCAGAGGTTTAGTGGTTATGTTTACATGTGTAGTGTGGTTGTTGTAGGGATAGTGTGGTTGTTTTTTTAGGTTTGTATTGTTGTGTTGTAGTGTGGTTGTTGTAGTGTAGTGTAGTTTGTAGGTGTAGGCGTGGTTGTTGTAGTATGGGAAGTATTAATAATTGTATGGTGATATTGTAGTGGTGATACTTGTAGTGTGATTACTTGTAGTGGTGATATATTAATGATGACACTTGTAGTGGTTGAGGTAGTAGGCTGGTAGACAGCATTCCGCCCATGGAGGTACCACCGTCCCTGCAAGTGAGCGCAAAACGAAAGGCCTGTAATTGTTTTACAATGATGGTAGGATTGCTGGTGTCCCTTTTTTCTGTCTCATAGCATGCAAAAAGATTTCAGGTACGTCTTCCTAATTCGACTAACACGTTAGGTCTCTGACTATACACATACCCAAAACAATCAGATATAAATAAATAACTACAAGAACTATAGTGACTTCAGTCCTGCTAGAAGGAAACCTAAAACAACTACATAGCTAACTGAACCATAGTGACCTGAGTCCTTGTTTAGAGGAAACTGGGAAGACTGAAGCATTGAACAGAAGTGTACGTCTGCAATAATAGGTTTGTAGATTTCACTACATTTTGTCGTTGTAAACAAGATTAGAATCTAATATCTCTACACAAGTGAACTTTGGTACCGAATCCTGTGCTAGTGAAATAGAATCAAGAACCTGTACCAGTGTTAGACAGAATTGTTAAAAGAAGAAATACTTTATGTAAAGATGAACTTAGTGGTAACTGGGGTTTCCAAAGGTATATTAGAGCATGAAATCATTCCCCCAAAAAACGCAGTACTGGAATCAGTAGACAATAAGGAACTAGCCAGGTAGCAGGAATTGTAACGAAATCTTTTTGGTGGGCAGATCGAGATTACCATATTTGTCGAATTTTATTAAACGAGAGTTACTGATTTTTCGTGTGAATTGTGGATATGTTTATTTGATAAAATATTATGAATTTGAGAAAAGTACAGGATAGGAGGAAAGGGAGTTTGGAGAGGTTAAGTGAGTGTGTTGGGAATATTGAATGTCTGCAAGAGACATTAATGTCATGTGGGAGACACTGTTGTGTAGAGGCGCAGTGGGCAAGTTAAGTGTTTTTGGTGTATATAACAAGAACCTTTAGTTAAACATCATGGATACAGCCGGTATATCAACATATAAGAAAGTAAAGACAAAATCGGTACAGCAAAAACGCAAGGAACATTACACTGGAAAAATAGCACTTAAGTACACTACAGGATAAAAGTGACCTTTATCACAGTTTGTCAGCTTCACTAGACCATTTACAACCCAGAACACTACCCTGACTTACAGTAGTACACATAAAAAGCACGAGAGAAAGCTCCGTTCACATAGCAGCCAACAATACCCACAACCCAGCAAATGCCCAGAAGGATCACCATCTCTATCCTTGGAAGAATGACATGCTCTTAGCATAAGACTAATACCTGTGTGTCCCACACTGGCAGACACCTACATTCCATCACAGTGTGGGGCGACAGGGAGGAACTCTGACCACAAGGGAGATACAATTCACAGTACAGGACAACAAGCCAACAATATCAATTTGTCCCAGTGGGACAGAAGACCTTGGGACATGGGGAAAACTCCACACATTACCTTAAAGAATTGGGTTCCCAGACTCATTCTCGACACCACACTTTCATGTTCCAGCGCCTCAGCGTGGCCATCCAGAGGGAAAATGCAATGCTGAATACTGGGCTCGTGTCGGCTTTCGGTAGAGCTGGAGGAGATTCATAAACTTTTGATATATTGTACCAATGTAATCATGTTGTGTTTTCTCCAATGTATTTTATTAATAAAGTTCAAATATAGCATAAAAATATTAGAGGGGAGGTATGGAGAATAAAATATTCAAACAGCTTCCGGTAGAACCTTGAGTTTTACCCCTGATGTTCGTTTAAAGTCTTCATCTGAGGGATGAGGGTTCCCCAGTAAAGTACTAGAGGTGGTACCCGGGGGGTTGCCCTAATAATGTAAAACTTGCGATCTGGCTTAAATACTCAACGCTCATCTTGCCATATAAATACAAGCGAATATTTTGTGGTATGCAATAATTTCGCAAAAAAATCCTTCCGAACCTAACGAATAAAAAATATTATTTCATTGTGTTTTTATTTGTTTATATTAAATTATAGTAAACGTATTTAAAATATATTTAGTTGGATTAGGCTAAAATAAATTGAACTTGTTATAATAATGTTAGGTAAGTTTTCTAAGATTCTTTTGGTACAAAATTATAAATTTTTACGTTAACGTTTAAGAAAAAAATATATCTTCAAACGTATAAGAGAAAATTTAAGAAAGGAAAACTTAAATTAAATAAGATTCTTGCTAATTGACCAGTTTTAATATATAATACCACACACACACACGACACACACATTTGTAGTATATATATATGTTTATATTTTAAATATCAACAATCGGCCCGTCTCTCCCACCGAGGTAGGGTATCTCAAAAAAGAGAGAAAATCCCCAAAAGAAAACTTATATCATTCAACACTTTCACCTCACTCATACATAAACACTGTCATTGCAGAGGCAGACCCAAATACAACAGTTTTAGAAGCAATAAAAAGATACACAACATATCCCTCCCAAACTGCCATATCCCAAACCTCTCCTTTATATAGTGCAGACCTTGTACTTCACATTTCACAGTACTCAAGTCCGGCTGTATAAAAATAAACGGTTTCCCGAATCCCTTCACTAAATAGTTACCCTGCTCACACTCCAACAGCTCGTCAGGTCCTCGAAAAAACCATTCGTCTCCATTACTCATATATAATATAATATTATATATATAATAGTATATATATATATATATTATATATATATAGATATAATATAAATAAATAATATATATATATATATATAATATATAAATATATCCTGCAATGACTGTATAATACTGATAATAAAAAAATATTTATAAATAATAATTATTAATAAATAATTTATAATCATGAAAAAGGTATCCCTTTATCTACATCATCAGTTAAAACTCCCTCATCTCATTGATTTGAAAAAAGGTATCCATCCCTTTATCTCTTAAGCACATCCGCACTTCCAGTGAGCTGAAAACAGTATCCCGAATCTAAAATATCTCGCTTCCTCTACTTCAATGACTCGAGTTATCAATGACTCAGAGTTTACTCTGAGTTACCAGACCTTGCCACTTAGAGGGCCAGGGTTCGTTTTTTAGGGCCCACCCACTTACTGTGTTTCTGATGCTTTCCCCAGGTTCATGTTCCAGGAGTCCATCTGTTCCCCTTATAATATTCTCCCTTGCCCACATTCCCCCCAATGTCAGCCTCACAACCAGTATCCTTTTCACTCTCAGCCAAACCCAACCCTTGCATCTAGCCTCCTGCCTTCCCAATTCATGTGTCCAGAAATCATCTGTGGGCCCCCGGAATGTTTTCCCTTCAACACTACTACCCTAAATCAGCACGTTCAGGAAGTTTCTTGAAGTTCTCGAAGTCTTGATAGTAAGGTTTTCTTGAAGTTCCTGAGATCTTGAAAGGGAAGATCATTAAGTTAGATAGCCTCACTCAGGTCCATGGCTTCATGTGTCCTTCCATGTTCCCCTCGTATATTCACCACTTCCCCGCGGTCCCACCACACAAAGATAAAACAACAACACCCAGGTTATAAAACAACCACACAATTATTTAAGTAAGTTTTATTCAGGTACAGGTATATCATTAATACATTACACAAATTAATCATACATAACAACACATAGCATGACAACAACCAATAGTAGACACCAAACACAAGGATATTAACAACACAGTTATTAAGCAAGTTTATTCAGGTAACAGTTAATACATTAACCTCACATTAAAATTATCATACACAACAGCATCTGGACAATGACAACAACACAATGATTATATATCACACAACACAATGATTATATATTACACAATACAAAGTTTATATATTAGACAATATTACAATTGACATGACAACAACCGTCGCAACAAGACGGTAGAAAGTTATTACTGGGGAGGACACACAGAAATCTGCGACCATACTCACATCCGCCTGGACAGCCGCGACGCCTGGACTAACCTAGATCACAGTCGTCACTCACCTAGCTAGTCCACCAAGCACTGGCCACTAAGGGAAAATTTCAGATTATCTATTTATATTACATATTACACTTACAATCATTATTAATTTTGTTCGATTATTTGTGAACATTTTATGGCGAACAGATTAATTGACCATAAAGTAAACTTACAAGTTTCCCAGCATGGAAAGTGTAGTTAATTGTTATTAAAGCCTCTATTTTTTCTTCTTAGTCTACCTCCTTCTTTCTGCATGAAACGCAATGATTCCACAAGAACATACGTACTTGTGAACAGTTCCTCACATACACTCTCTCTCTCTCTCTCTCTCTCACTCTCTCACAACACACACACACACACACACCACCCACACACACACACAACACACACACACACACACACACACACACACACACACACACACACACACACACACACACACACACACACACACCTCACACACACACACACACACACACACCCTCACAACACACAAACACACTCACACACAACACACACACACACACACACTCACACCCACACACACCCACACTCACACAACACACACACACACTACACTCTACACACACACACACACACACACACTACACACACAACACACAACAACACACACTCACTCACACTCACTACACACAACACCCATCACACACCCACACTCCACACAACACACACACACACACACACACACACACAGTCACCCATTTCCTCCACATATAAATCACAGTTACACATTACATATGTGTACACACACACACACACAGTTCTCCATTCCACCAAAACATCACATGTACACAACATATAGTGATACACACACACACACAGTTCTCCATATCCACATATACATCACATGTACAACGACATATATGTGTACACACACACACACATTCTCATTCCACATTACATTCACATGAACACAAATAATGTGTACACACACAACACAGTTCTGCATTTCACATATACATTCCCACATGTACCACACATTTATGTGTAACACACACACACACACAGTTTTGCATTTCTACATATACACGGACGAGAAATTTTGCAATTCAACATAATCCTTTGTCTGGAGAGAATGTCACATTTATACACAACACATAATAGATCCACTCATTTTAAAGTACTAGCCTGTATATAAACTCATATATACACGCACACACATATGAACAAAAAACTATTAAGAATAAAAATTTAATGGGTGTGTATACATATACGTGTAAATATATATATATATATATATTATATAAATATATATATATATATTTTATATATATATATATAAATATATGTCGTGCCGATTAGGCAGAACTCGCGATCTGGGCTTAAATAGCAACGCTCATCTGCCATAAAGGACAAGCGAAATTTGTGTATGCAATATTTCGCACAAAATACAATCTGAACCTAACGAAAAAAATATATTTCACTGTGTTGTTTAGTAATTAAAATTATTGTCCAAAGAAAATACTAAAATATATTTAGTTGGTTTAGGCTAAAATAAATGGTTACATCCGCCCCCCTTCTTATAAGTTAGGTAAGTTTTTTAATTTCTTTGGAGCAACATTAAAAATTTATACATTAACAATAATGAAAAAAATAATCTTTAACGTATAAGAGAACATTTTAGAAAGGACTTAAATTTAATGATTCTTGCTAAATGACCAGTTTTAACCATATTCGGCACGACATATTTTGATATATATATATATATATAATGATCGATATAACATATATATATAAATATGCAATATAAATATATATATATATATATATATATATAAATATATATAAATATATATATATATATATATTTATATATATAATTATATATATATATATAATATATTATATATATATATATATATATATATATAAATAATATATATATATATACTATATATTAATATATATATATTGTATGTATAATATTATATATATATAAATATATAGATATACTAAATATATATATATATATATATATATATACATAATATATATATATATATATATATAATATATATACATATATATATATATATATATATATATTTTTTAATTATATACTTATAATATTATATATAAATTTTTATATAATAAAATATTATATTTTAAATTTTAATAAAATAAAATATAAAAAATATATATATAGACACTGTGCCTTGGGAGATTCTAAAGAGAATTGCAGAGTTTTGGTGGTGAATTGGTGGGGTGTGCAAAAGAAGAAAATTTAAAGGGAATCGGGAAAAGATAGGTTATGAGGTAACAAAAGATTATGATAAAAGATTAAATAAAAATTGGGGGAGGAGTAGGAGGGGGAACGTATTTAGATATTGGGAGTGGGGTGTCGCGTGGGGCTAGAAAGATGAGGTGAATTTATAGAATTTAAGAGGGAAAAAAAGGGGATGGGGCCTTTGGGTTGTGGAGACAAAGAACTTTTTCCTTGGAGGCAAAGAGGGGAGTAAGAGTATGTTTTTTCCCAAAGCCTTATATGGGTGGAAGCTGGGTGATGAAAGTTCAGCGAGGAGAAGGCTGGGGGCAGGGAGATGTCATGTCTGAGGGGAAGTTGGGGTGGGAAAATAATCAGAGAATTTGTAATTTGGAAGTTTGGAGGAGGTGCGGATTACCCAAAAATGTTGTCCAGGGGGCTAGGAAGGTTTTTTGAGTGGTTGGACATGTAGAGAGAATGGGCGAAACAGAATGCTTCAAAAGGGGTATATCGAGGGAAGGAAGGCGGGGTAGGGGTCGGGCCCCGGAAAGGGGTTGGGGGGAGGGGGTAAAAAGGGGGTTTTGTGTGCGGGGCTTGGACTTCCCGCAGGGGATGCGTGAGCGTGTTTGTAGGGGTGAATGGAACAAAGGTTTTTAATACTTGACGTGCTGTTTGGGGTGTGACAAAATAACATTTATAAAGGGGTTTAGGAAAACCGCAGGCCGGGCTTGATCCTGGGGAAAGGAAGTCAGGCCCCACTCGAAGGAGGGGTGTTAATGTTGCAGTTTAAAAACTTAGTGTAAAGCACCCTTCGGCAAGACAGTGAGGAGTGAAGAGGTGAAATTTTTTTTTTTCGGGCCACCTGCCTTGGTGGAATCGCCGGGTGATAATAAAAAAAAAAAAAATAAAAAATATATATATATATAGGAAATTTTATTAATAAACAAAATACTTTACAGAAAAAAACAAACATGAATACATGGCACAATTATAAAAGGATGAATTTCCTCCACTCCCCCGGGGCGGACGTGAACCAAGTAGCAGCAAGCATTTCCCCTTGGAGGCGACCTGAGGCACGGGGAAAAGAAAGTGGCTGCCCTTGGGTCCCTGGTGTGTCGAGAGTCTGGAACCCAATTCTTTAAGGAAACGTGTGGCATTTTTTTCCCCATGATCCCAAGGGCTCTGATCCCACTGGGACAAATTGATACTGTTGGGTAATGTCCCTGTCTTTCGATTTTTTTTCCTCCCCGTGGTCACAGCTCCTCCCCGTCGCCCCCCAACGTGATTGAAAGGTGTCAGCCCGGTGGACCACAGGTATAGCCCATGCTAAAAGTTGCCCCTTCTTTTAAGGAAAATGGGATCCCGGGGGCGGTTTGCTGGGGGTTTTGGGATTTTTTTTGCGCAAGTGATCGTGGCTCCCCCTTTTGGCAGGGCACCACTGTAGCAAAGGGTTCTCTTAATGAGTCGTTGACCCATTGTGTCTTGCATGCCCGCCCCTTTTTTTTGGAACAGTTAAAACCATGTAACCGATTGGTCTGCTTGCACTTTGCCGCAAATACACATAATTCTGTGTGAATTGGGGCGCAAGGCGGAAAACCACTGCAATACGGAGGGCTTGGGTCGAGTCGCGTTCCCCTTGCCGATAGGGAACTGTTTGGAGGAAGTCCCCCGGGTGAGGTCCTCACGCCTGGAGAGGGGAACCCCTATTTATGTTGCAGCCCTTCAGTTGGGAAGCACCTTTTTAGCAATTGGGCTATCCCGCTTGCTGTTTGTGACCAGTGCTGCACTGGGGTTTGGTGCTGGAGCAGCAAGAGTCTCCCATTCGGTGATGGCACTGACATAGCTAGGGTCTTCTATTCCTGCTGATCACTGAGGTGTCGGGAAGAATTTGTCTTATCAACTCGTTTGATGCAATGGAAGAGGATAGGAAAGCTGGTAGAGCAATCTGGGGGGATCTGCGTACTCCTAGCCCTCCAAGCCTGCCCGGGAAGTGAGGCTTGCAACCACTGTCCATCGCCCAAGGAAAGATTCAAAAACACTCTCTAGCATGGCCTTCAGGAGAGAGTCATATTCCTTGATTTTTTGGACTGCGGAAGGCTGGGAGCATCTCAGAAAATAAGTAAGTTTTGGGGTTGACAGGCACCTGGTGATAGGTAGAAGGCATCTGTGTGTCAATGTCTTTCATCCTGCTTTCCATCGTCCGGAGGTCTGAGACTTTTTTTCCTAGGATCAGATCGTGGCATTGGACCCAAGAGGAGCACCGAGGAGAGTGCTTTTTGGCTGGATCAATGGCTCGTGCTCCTGGTAAAAAAGGTACTAATATTCTGGATCAACGTATTGGTAGAAACATTTCACATTGGGGGGGTTTTAAAAAAAGGCCCAGGTTTTCTCCCATGTTTTTAATTTTATGATGTCCTCCAGGAGAATTTTGTTGTGCCAGCAGGGTACCGTCGCCCAGGACCAGATTTGACTCGCTGGAAGTGCCTCCGTGACTTCCTTGATATTAATTTTTTTAAATATTATAATATAATTATATAAATAAATTTTATATTATTTTATAAATTAAATTAAAATATTTAAATAATTATATTATAATTATTTTTAAATTAAAAATAAAATTTTATATATATATTTTAATACATATACATATAAATATAATATAATACATATATATATATTATTTTAATTAAAATATTACATAACATAATATAATATATAAATATTTACTATAAAAAATATTATAAAATATATAATATATATATATTTTTTTTTATTTAATCACCCCGGCCGTTTCCCACCAGGCAGGGTGGCCCAAAAAAAGAAAAACTTTCACCATCATTCACCCATCACTGTCTTCCCAAAGGGTGTTTTTACACTACAGTTTTTAAACTGAAAAACATTAACACCCCCCTTCAGGGGGGCAGGCACGTACTTCCCTCTCCAGGCCAAGTCCGGCCCCCCGGTTTCCCTGAATCCCTTCATAAATTTTCTTGCCACACCCAACAGCACGTCAAGTATTAAAAACCATTTTCCCCATTCACTCCTATCAAACACGCTAACATGCCTGCTGGGAAATTTCCCAAACCCTCGCACACAAAACCTCCTTTACCCCCTCCCTCCAAACCCCTTTCCCAGGCCGACCCCCACCCCCTTCCTTCCCTACAGCTGATACACTTTGAAAATCATTCGTTTCGCTCCTTCTCTCTACATGTCCGAACCAAACCCAAAACCCCCTTTCCCCAGCCCTCGGACAACTTTTTGGGAATCCCCCACCCCCTCCAATCAAACTAGAATTTCTGCTTATATTCACACCCCACATTGCCCTAGCATGACATCCACTGCCTCCCGCCTTTTCCTCGCTGCAACATTCATCACCCCCCCTTCCCACCCATATAAAAGCGTTTGGGAAAAAAAAATATACCTTTATAAAATTCCCCCTTTGCCTCCAAGACAAATCCTCCAAAATCCTAATAAACCCCATTTTTTTTTCCCCATCTTCTATTCATCATCTTTAACCCATCTGATTCCCCTCCCTTTCTTTGGTTCACCTTTTTCCCCTTTTCCCCCAAAAATTTTCAACCATCCCAACTTTTTTTTCCCCAAACCCTTATCCCACCTTTTAATTTTCCCTTTTTTCCCAAAAAATCCACCCTCTGCAACCCTTTTTTTTTAAATCTCCAAAAAAATTATAAAAACAGGTCCCCCGGGGGGGGGGGGGGGGGGGGGGGGGGGGGGGGGGTTTTTTTTTTTTGGGCCCCCTTGTCTAAGGCCTTTTTTTTAAAAAAATTTCCCTTTTTTTCCTACATACTCTAACTTGGCCCAACCCGTAAAAACTCTTCACTGCTTTCAGTAAAACCCCTCCTACCCATACACTTGAACACTGCCCCCAAAGCCCCCCCCCACCCCCTGTCATACGCCTTTTTTTCCAAATCCTAAAAAGCCCCAAAGACACTTTAAGCCCTTATCTAAATACTGTTCTCTTATATGTGTCACGGTAAACACTGGGCCACAATACACCCCCTAACCTTTCCTATATGCCCCTTGTTCATGCCTGCTATCCTATTCTCTCCAGTCATACTCTTAAGTCCGTTCTATGATATCTCTTCCTTAACACTTTCACCAGGTAACTCGCATTCAGACGTATCCCCCTATAATTTTTGCACTCTCTTATATCCCCTTTCCATTTATACAAAAGGAACTATGCATGCCTCTCTGCAATCCCTAGGTACCGTAACCCTCGTTCCCATACATTTTTATTAAACATTGCACAACCACTTCCAAAACTAGAGCCCCACGCTGCTTTTATTTTTCTATCTTTATCCCATCATCCCGCTGCCTTACCCACCCTTATCATTTTAATCCTACGGCCTCACGAACTCCACTCCCACACTCACAACTGGCGCTTTCCTCATCTCCTACAAGATGGATTCCTCCTTGCCCTATACAACGATATCACCAGCTTCCCTATCTTCATCAAATTTTTAAACAATTCCTCAAAATATGCCTTCCATCTTCCCAATACCCTCTAACTCACTCTCCATTTAAACTAACTCTCCGCTCCTATGTTTCTAACTGACAAATCCATTTGGTCCGAGGCTTTCCTAACGGTGAATCGCAAATCTCCAAAACTTTTTCTTATTTTCAACCAAAATTTGTTGATAACATCTCACCCACTCTCTCATTTTGGCTCTCTTTTTAACATTAGGCTTCACCACTCTCTTAACCTCGCGCTTTTTCCGCCATATACTCGCCTCCTCCATTGCATCACTTTCTAAACTTGTAAAAACTTCTCATATGCTAAGTTTTCTCCCCTTACCTACTCTCTTTAACTTCATCATTCCACCATCGCTCCACTTCCCTCCTGCTCTCCACTATTCCTGTTACCACAAAACTGCTGCTGACACTCTAACAACTACATTTTTAAAACCTACCCCATACCTCTTCGACCCCATTGCCTATGCTCTCATTAGTCCATCTATCCCCATAGCTGTTTATATTTATCCCTCAACTGCCGCCATCGAGTTAGTTTACATAATACCTTCACCTCTCTCTTCCCTGATGCTTCTATTCTCCTTGTTTCCCATCTACCTTTTAACTCTCATGTGAGCTACAACTAAAAGTGAGCTGATATATCGGTGGCCCCTCTATAAACAATGTTTCCCCTGATGTCTAGTCTTACAGTCCTTTTTCTACCAATACATAATCCAACAAACTACTGTCATTTCTCCCTACATTCATTATCGTGTATACTTATTTATCCTCTTTTTCTTAAATTGGTATGTTCCAGAACTATTACCCCTTCTATTCAAAGTTCAATCAAAGGGCTCCCATTACTTCGTCACCGGGCACCCCAAACTTACCTACCTCACCCCTCGCTAATAGTTTCTCCCTACTTGTAGGGCAGTGCAAGTCCCCTACCACAATTACTACACTCTCACTGTTATAAAGGCTCCTGATACTTTCACTTAACATCTCCCAAAAGCTCGCTCTCGATCCTCCTGCATTCCTCTCTTCCTTCCCAGGTGCAAACACGCTTATTATGTACCCACTTCTCGGCATCCGAACCTTGACTTAATCCACATAATTCTTGAATTTAACACATTCATAGCTCTTTTCTTCTCTCTCTTTTCCCTCCTTCCTTAACTGATCATTAACATACTGCTACCACCTTCCTTTGGCTCTAACCTCTCTCAGATAACTCCAGATTTAACCCAGTTATTTCCCCCCCTGAATCTCTCCTACCCCCTTCAGCTTTGTTTCGGCTGATAGGCCAGTCATCCACTTCTCTTTTCATTCATAACATCAGCAATCCTCTGTGTTGCATGTCCATCCCGCACTATGACATCCACGCACATTGAAGCTAACCCGTTTTATAAATTTATTCTCTTCTCTCTTTTTTTAGTAATTGTCATAACATGGAGAGGGAGGTAATTAGCCCATATGCTCCCGGCATTTTAGAGTCGCCCTCATACGACACCATGGCTTACGGAGGAAAGATTCTTTGCCACTTCCCCATGTACAATAGAAGAAAAAAAAAAGAACAAGAGCTATTTAGAAAAAGGAGAAAAACCTAGATGTATGTATATATATATATGCATGTGCGTGTCTGTGAAGTGTGACCAAGTGTTAGTAGGAGTAGCAAGATATCCCTGTTATCTTAGCGTGTTTATGAGACAGAAAAAAAAAACCCAGCAATCCTCCCATCATGCAAAACAATTTACAGGTTTTTGTTTCACAGTCATCTGGCAGGACTTTAGTACTTCCCTGGGTGGTTGCTGTCTACCAACCACTACTATATATATATATTATAAAATATTTTATATATATAAATATATAAATATATATAAATATATATTTTATATATATATATAATATATTACATATATATATATAATATAATATATTTATTTTTTATATAAAAATAATATATATTTATATATAATATGTATAATATATATATTAATATATATATATATATATGTTAATATATATATATATTTTTTTTTTCAACAAGTCGGTCGTTTCCCACCGAGGCAGGGTGACCCAAAAAAAAGAAAGAAAATCCCCAAAAGAAAAATACTTTCATCATCATTCAACACTTTCACCACACTCACACATTACACTGTTTTTGCAGAGGTGTTCAGAATACAACAGTTTTAGAAGCATACACATATATAAGATACACAACATATCCCTCCAAACTGCCAATATCCCAACCCCTCCTTTAAAGTGCAGGCATTGTAACTTCCCATTTCCGGACTCAAGTCCGACTATATGAAAATAACCGGTTTCCTGAATCCCTTCACTAAATATTACCCTGCTCACACTCCAACAGATCGTCAGGTCCCAAGTACCATTCGTTCCATTCACTCCTATCTAACACGCTCACACACGCTTGCTGAAGTCCAAGCCCCTTGCCCACAAAACCTCCTTATATATATATATATATATATTAATATATATATATATATATATATATATATATATATATATATATATATAACACTGATCTCTGGCTGAAGGAGACTCGAACCTACGAACCTTAGGACAAGGTACGCAGTGCTTTACCAATCTACCCACACTGGACCAATACCTTGGCGTGTAGCATGCGCTACACGTTTGATCCAAGGCAGCCAGCTTTCAGGGAGAAGGCTTACAGCTTTTCATCTCATCCCCTGCATGCATCAGCCTTACTAGAGATTTGAGCAATGCAAGGAATTCGCGAGTTAAACACGTGTTTAACCGTTGTGGGATCTGATAGTGAGGTGCTGGCCGGACCCCTTATATAGCTTCCTTGGATGCTTCACTTTCATAGTTCCTTGATAATGTGAGTAGTCACGAAAGCGCTTGGAATTTCTCTATTCTTTCACAGTGGTTGTTTTGCATATTATATATATGTATATATATATATTTATATATATTATATATATATATTTATAATATATATATATATATAATATATATATATATATTATTATTATCACACTGGCGTTTCCCACCAGAGCAGGGTGGCCCGAAAAAGAAAACTTTCACCATCATTCACTCATCACTGTACTTGCAGAAGGGTGCTTTACACTAACAGTTTTAAATGCAACATTAAAATATTTAAAAATTTAAATTTTATATAAAATTTTTTTAAAATTTTTTAAAAAATAATTTTTTATTTTAAATTTTTTAAAA
>NC_069470.1:27742829-27763426 GCF_026875155.1 Cherax quadricarinatus
CTGACGATGTCACTAACTACTGTTTGCTTCTAGCTGCTAAAAAAAACAAAAACACGCCCTAAAACACTAAGATTCTCATCGGGAGCCTGGTGCTTGTGACCCACTACTGTGTGGAGTGTGGAAAGTGTGTGTGTGTGGTGAGTGTGTGTGTGTGGCCGGTGTGTGTGTGTGTGTGTGTAGTGTGGGGTGTTGTGTGTGTGTTGTGTTGTGTGCTGTGTGTGTGGTGGTGAGTGTGAGTGTGAGGTGTGAGTGATCTGTGTGTTGTGAGTGTGACTTTATTTAATAATAAAACTAAATTAAAACTTCCTGTTAAAAAACATAAAAAATTATAGGTTTGATCGCTACATATAAAAAATTAATATATAATTTTGAAAATAAAAAGTAGCATATTACGAAGTAATCTTTGTATGAAAAAACACGACGGATTGTTGAAACAAGAAGAGAAATTCCCGGCAAACAAACAATCGGGAAGAGATAAGAGATAAGAGTGAATGTCAACTCTAGAGAGACCGTTTTGGTGGTGTGTAGTGTTTGCCTCTTGTAGCGAGACATCGTGGACAAGCTTTGTTTGTGGTGTGGTCCGCCAGTGAAGATTGTCAACAGTCTTGTGAGTAGAGAGTGTGAAAGAGTGGCGTATAAATGTATGTAGGCAGTTTGGAAAAAATAAACTGTAACCATCAGTATCTTCTACATTTCATTGATTTACTCCAGGTGGGAAGCTAGAGTAACCAGCCTGGGGGAACTAAAAGTAACCTCTTGGGGGACTAGAGTACCAGCCTGGGGAGACTAACCAGCTTGGGAAAAGCTAAAGTTAAACCAGCTTGGGGGCTAATAGTAAACTACAGCTTGGGAGCAAAGTAAACCAGCTTGGGGAGCTAGAGTAAACCAGCTTGGGAACTCAAGTAACCAGGCTTTGTGGAGCAGAGTAAACCAGCTTGGGAAGCTAAAGTAACCAGCTTGGGAAGCTTAGAGTAACCACTCCATCTTTGGGAGCTGGAGTAAAAAACCACCTTCGAGAAACTAGAGTAATCTGATTGGGAGCTAGGGTAGCCACTTGAGGGAATAGGGATAACCAAATTGGGAGAGCTCAATAACCAACTTGGGGTGCTAGGGAAACCAGCTGGGGAGCTTGGATAATAACCCAGCTTGGTGAGCTAGGGTAACACCCAAATGGGGGGGGGGGCTAGATAACCAATTTTGAAAGCAGTGAATAGTTATTTTTGTGGATTCCGGCTACATTATCCTGGGTAACAATCTTTTAGAAAACGCATGGTAATTAACTTGGTTAAGTGACCCCCGCTTGGTGAGGCGGGTAACCAGCTTAGTTTCTAGGGTAATGAGTTTTGGTTTATCTAGGAAAAAAAATCGCGTGAAGGCCAAGGAAACCAGACTGCCAGAAACGATTGAGATCCAAACAACCCATGACATCAAGTCGTAAAACAGTCCAGTGTGTTAACTACTTGACCAGTTGGCTCTAATATGATTTGTCCAACTAATTGTATAGTCTATAACACCAGAGAAAGATTACATGGGGCTACATCTGTGACCACAAATGCAAGTTTTTTTTACAGACGAAATCCCACCAAATAGTGGTGGCTGTGCGGTGGATCTAGCTCAAGTCTCCTTCGCGAAAGAGCCGGGCCCCTGTAACTTAACCGAAATCGAATAATATCTACGGCAATCGTGTCCATTACGATTTTCGGAATCAAGGGAAAATGAGTAACTGGTTGGGGAGCGTATTTTATTAATATAACCTACCTTTTTGAACTACCTAATGAGTTTTTATGAAGTCAGGAGATAATTATCTTTGGAGCCAAAAGTTAAAACTATCAATCATTTGGAAGCTTAAGTGAGGAGCCAAGGGAAATCAAATAGTGTAATCAGACTAACGAGCTTAGAGAGCCGTGTTATATCAATCCAGCTTTGGTGAATTAGAAAAAGTTTATAAGTGAGCCAGGGTAACTTACATTATAAACCCACGGTAACTAAGCATAATTATCCTAGGGGTAAACTAGTCATTATAACCAGGGTAACCTACATAATATCGAGAGTTGCTTAGCCTATTATAACCAGGTAACCAGCATTATCACCATGACAACCAGCATTATAACCAGGGTAACAGTATTTTGTAACCAAGGTAACCAGAATTATAACCAGGTCAACCAATATTAGAACCAAAGGAACCAGTATTAGAACCAGGAAACTAGAACTAAAACCCAGGGTACCAACAATTAGGAAGAAAAAAACCAGGGTAACCCCAGCATTAGAACCAGGTAACCAGCATTAGAACCAGGGTAAACCAGCATTAGAACCAGGGTAAAACCAGCATTAGAACCCAGGGTAAGCCAGCATTAGAACCAGGGAACCCAGAATTAAAACCCAGTGGAAACCAGAATTAGAACCAAGGAAACCCAGCATTAGAATCAGTAACCGGAATTAGTACCTGGGAACACCACATTAGTACCCAGCCATTTAAACCAGGGAGCCTACATTTTTAACGCACAGAGTGGGGCTCCGCCCCAGGATATAGCAAGCAGTACTCCTCTGAGGTCGCTGGAACAAACAACTAGCCGCCTTTGGATTCCTAGTTAACCCTATGTTTTTCGATTACCAACTCCTTAAGGAACAAATTTGCACTCTTTTTCCTTTCCCGTGGGCCAAGGGTCTCTGAGCCCACGTGAACGAACCATTAAAGATGAGCAAGTTCAACCATATATTCTAGTCTTTTTGGGACTTCCCTGGAAGCTGGCAGCTGCCCCCCTCCTTCCTTTCCTCCCTGGAGTATTGGAAAGAGGGTATCAGCCAATGTAAATACAACAGTATAGGTCCCACTTTATAGTCCCCTCCATCTGCCTTGCCCGTCTGTCCAGCTTGAAGCGTGATACCATCTGGGGGCCGCTTTTTGGTTTCCATCAAATCTGCATAGGTTGGAGAGGCTCCTTTTTTTTTTGCTGTTCAACGGCTGTTGTGATGCTCCTTGTAATCTATCATTCTTCATAACATAATCGGATTCAACTCCACAAAAATGTACCTGTGTTTCACGTCGACGAGAACAGGGGCGGGGCAAGACGAAGAGTCAAACAGCAAATGCAGACGATCTGTGGATACGAGGCGGTGTGCCAAGGAGGCGACAGAACAGCCAAACAGAAAAAGCTCCCATTAAATGAGGAGCTCTTACTGCCAGGAAGGTGGGCTTCTTTCCTTTCCCCGACAAAACACTCTGGAGCAATGTTGATGCGATATCCTCCACTCCTTCTACAGGGCCA
The DNA here is from genome assembly GCF_026875155.1 of Cherax quadricarinatus. Taxonomy (NCBI): domain Eukaryota; kingdom Metazoa; phylum Arthropoda; class Malacostraca; order Decapoda; family Parastacidae; genus Cherax; species Cherax quadricarinatus. The sequence goes on from NC_069470.1 coordinate 27,746,096, forward strand.
TCCCATTGAGAGTGTAGTTTTTTGAGAGTGCAAGGTGTGGTTTAAGGGCCTGTTAGATTTATAAGCCTGAATTGCAGGCTCTAACGCTATGTTTACTCCTCAGTGATTACCGTTCATGGTAGAATCTCTAAGTGTAGTCCCACACTGGAACGGAATCAGCAAGGCTCCTCTTGGGGCTAACTCGTTCCACAAGGGAGTGTGCTGGGTCCACTGTTATGGAATTGTCCTACTTCAACGACCTTTCCTTCATCTCAATTCCCAGAATCACATGCATATGCAGACGACTGTACACTGACATTCCTTATCCAAGAGAAGAAATGCAAGCTGATCTAAGAAGCTACATCAATCACCAGCTGAGAGACTATATCATCTTGGGAAAATAGATGGCAAGTAAACAATTTTGCACCTGAGAATATCGCAAATGATGATCGTCTCTAGGCACCATGAGGTAATGCTGGTGCATAGTAAGGATGAACGGGACGATGTTGGCCAAGCCTGGAGAAGAAGTTGATATCCTTGGGGTGAATTTGACTCCAAACAAACCATGATAACCATGGTTTTAAATCTTGCAAACAAGGGCAGCCCAGGAAGCTTACAGCACTTCGCCGTATCTCGCATCTTCTGTTGACATAGGGGTTGCAAGATCCTGACAGGCACAAGTACGCTCACGACCTTGAGTATGCTCCCACTTTCTTGGTTGCCTGTCCCCGCCTCCTCAACTGCGACTGCTTGACAGAGTAAGAACAGAAGCAAGACGTCCTCATCTCTCGCCTGTACCCATCCCCCTGATAATCTGTCCATTTCAGCAGAGCCTTCAACATAGGAGGTGATGTGGGTGCCTTACTGTTTATGTACAAGGCCAATATTGTCAAAATACCACACTGGATCCACTTCGAGGACAGCGTGAAACAAGCTTTTATGGCGACACAAGACGGGCAGAAAGCAGAACTTTCACTCCTGGCTGTACCCTCTCCATAACATCAACTCCATCTGAATCATACATACCCAGATGACTCGAGTATGGAACACATTCGTACAGCATTAATGATGTCAACGAGATAACGTCAGTTGATCAAATGAAAATGCTGGCCCCCAGAGCTCCCAACTTCATTCCTGTTCCCTACTTTTATGCTAATAACAATAAAAGTGCTTTTTCAAATGAGCTGATGTAGGTAACAGCTCTTAGCTTGCCAATTAAGTTAGGAATCCTAACCTGTAAATAGCTGTCAATAAAGCTAGGGATCCTTAACCTTGTCAAACCCTGTGTAAAAAAAAAAAAAAAAAAAAAAAAAAAAAAAAAAAAAAAAAAAGAGAATAAGTAGTAAGGATGAATGGGAGGATGTTGCACCTGGAGAAGAAGTTGATATCCTTGGGGTTAAATTTGGACTCCAAACTAACCATGAAGAACCATGTTATAAATTCTTGCAAACAAGGCAGCCAGGAAGCTTACAGAACTGTTCGCCGTATCTCGCAACTTCTTGACAGTAAGGTTGCAAGATCCTGTACGAGGCACAGTACGCTCACGACCTTGCGTATGCTCCACTCTTCTTGGTTTGCCTGCTTCCCCCATCTCATCTGCGACTGCTTCCAAGTAGAGAACAGAGCAAGCGTCTCATCTCTCCTCGCCTGGACCCATCCTGGTTAGATCTGTCCATTTCAGCAGAGCCTTTCAACATAGGAAAGGATGTGGGTGGTCCTTACTGTTTATGTACAAGGCCAATATTGTCAAAAATACCGACACTTGAATCCACTTCGCGAGGACAGCGTGAAACAAGCTTTTAATGCCACAAGACGGGCAGAAAGCAGCAACTTCACTCTGGCTGTACCCTTCTCGCTCCAAACTCACTCCTCTGAGATCATACATAGCCCAGGATGACTCGAGTATGGAACACATTCGTAACAGCATAATGAATGTCAACGAGATAAAGTCAGTTGATCAAATGAAAATGCTGGCCCACAGATGGCTCCAACTTCATCCTGTTTCCTTACCTTGGTATGTCTCATAACAATAAAAAATGCTTTCAAATGAGCTGATGTAGGTAAAGCTCTTAGCTTCCAATAAAGTTTAGGAATCCTTATAACCTGTAATATAAGCTGTCAATAAGCTAGGGAATCCTTTAACCTTGTCAAACCCTGTGTAAAAAAAAAAAATAAAAAAAAAAAAAAAGGAGGGAGAAAGAGAAGGCAAAGAGGGGGAGAAAGGGGGAAAGAAAGGGGGAGATGGGAAGAGCGAGAGGGAGAGAGGCTAGGGGGAGAGGGAGGGGAGGATGCGGAGAGAGGTGGTGGAAAGGGAGAGGGGAGAGATAATGGGAGGGGACAGATGTTAGAGGGGGAGAGATTTAGAGGGGGGAGGAGTTAGAGGTAAAGAGATGGTTAGAGGGGAGAGAATTGGGGAGGGAAGAGGAGAAGAGAGATAGGTAGAGAGAGAGATATAGAAAGAGTAGAGAGGTAGAGATAGGTCTACCTAGGGTAAGAAAGAGGGGGGGGAGAGGAGAAGGTTCAGATGGTCATTCACAGGACGGTGGAATCCTGTGTATGTGTTTTTTGCGTGTGTACAACAGCTTACAAGTGGCTTGTTCCTGTGTGTGTCTGATGTAATGTGTATGTGTGTGTGTGTGTATGTGTGTGTGTGTGTGTACGTGTGTTGGTGTGTGTTGTATGTGTGTGGTGTGTGTGTAACGTTGTGTGTGGTGTGTGTATTGTGTGTGTATTGTGTATGTGTGTATGTGTGTGTGTGTGTGCTATGTGTATGTGTGTGTGTGTGTGTGTGTGTGTGTGTTGGTGTGTGTGTGTGTGTGTGTTGGTGTGTGTACTACACCAAATTGTACTCACCCTAGTTGAGGATGCGGGGGTCGAGATCCGAGGCTCCTGACCCCGCCACTTCACTGATCGCTACTAGGTCACTCTCCCTGAAGCCGTGAGCTTTATCATACCCCTGCTTAAGCTATGTAATGATCCTCTGCCTCCACTACAAATCGCTTCCCAAACTATTCACTTACGACTACTTACTCTGTGGCTGAAGATTCCTTCCTTAACACCCTGTGATTCACTGTGTCTTCAGCATTACCAACTGTACCCCTTGTTACTGTGTCCATCTCTGGAACATCCTGTCATTGTCCACCTTGTCAATTCCGCTCAGTATTTTTGTATGTCGTTATCAAGTCCCCCCCATATCTCTCCTGTCCTCCGTGTCGTCAGGTTGTTTCCCTAACCTCTCCTCGTAGGACATACTCTTAGCTCTGGGACTAGTCTTGTTGCAAACCTTTGCACTTTCTCAAGTTTTCTACTTCACGTCTTGGCTAGGTGTGTTTCCAAACTGGGTGCCCATACTCCAATAGGCCTAACATACCGGTGTACAGGGTCCTGAATGATTCTTATTAAGAAATGTCGGAATGCTGTTCTGCGTTTGCTAGGCGCCCAATATGCTGCAGCAGTTTATTGTTGATGTGCGCTTTCAGGAGATGTGCCTGTGTTATACTCACCCCAAGATCTTTTTTCCTTGAGTGATGTTTTTGTGGAGTCTCTGACCCCCCTAGACTGTAACTCCCTCCTGCGGCCTTCTTTTGCCCTTCCCCAATCTTCATGACTTTGCACTGTGGGATTTGAACTCCAGGAGCCAATTGCCAGGAACCAGGTCTGCCAGCCTGTCCAGATCCCTTGTTATGTTCTGCCTGGTCTTTCGATCGAGTGTATTCTTCTCATTCAACTTCACGTCATCGTGCAAACAGGGACACCTCAAGTTCTATTCCCCTTCCGTCATGTCCGTCACACATACCAGAAACAGCACTAGGTCCTAGGACTGACCCCTGTGGGACCCCGCCTGTCACAGGTGCCCACTCTGACAAACCCTCGCCACGTACCAGACTCCCTGCTGTCTTCCTGACAAGTATTTCCTGAGCCCATTGTATGCCTTCCCTTTTTATCCCTGCTTGGTCCTCCAGTTTTTTGCACCAAGCACTCTGTGGTGAACTTGTGTCAAACGCCTTCTTGCAGTCCAAGAAAATCAATCCACCCACCCTCCTCTCTCTTGTCTACCTGCTGTCACCATGTCATAGAACTGCTCCAGTAGGTTTGTGTAACAGGAAATTTCCCGTCCCTGAAACCATGTGGCTGCCTTTTATGAAGATCATTCCTTTCTAGGTATTCCACACCACTCTTCCTCCTGAATAACTTCCTCCCATGATTTTGCATAACTATACAAGTCAGACACTGGTCTGAAGTTTAATGCTTCATGTCTGTCTCCTTTTTAAAAGATTGGGACTACATTTGCAGTCTTCCATCCACTTTCAGCATCTCCCTGTTTCGATAGATGTATTGAATAATGTCGTTAGGGGTACACCATAGCGCCTCTGCTCCCTCTCTCAATACCCATGGGGAGATGTTATCTGGCCCCCCACTCTAGCCTTTGAGGTATCTAACTCACTCAGAAAGCCTCTTCAATTCTCCTCGGTGTGTGCACTGTGTCCAGCTACTTTGTGGTGTGCCCCACCTCTCCGTCTTTCTGGAGTCCCCTTCTGTCTCCTCTGTGAACACTTCTTTGAATCTGTCTTGTGAGTTTCTTCACATACTTCTCGTCATTCTTGTTGTCTCTCCTGCCTTCCTTCCTAGCCTGATTTACCTGTTCCTTGAGTACTGTTGTTTTCCTCCTGAGTGGCTGTACAACAGTTTTTTTCGGGTCAGATTTTGGCTTTCGCGCTGCTATGTCATTTTCATATTGTCTTTGGGCCTCCCTTCTTATCTGTGCATATTCGTTTCCTGGCTCACGACTGTTCCTCCTATTCTCCGTGGGTCCTTTGCCTTCTTATATTTCTTCCATTCCCTAGCACCACTTGGTTTTTTTGCCTCCCTGCAACCTTTGGGTAAACCATGGCCATCCTGGCTTTTCATTAATCCTGTTACCCATGGTTACAAACCACCTCCTCAGCCTCCTTGCATTTGTTGCTACAGTATTCCATCATCTCAATTAACTGGCTTCCCTGCCAGTTCTCGTCCCACTGAACCCCGTTCAGGTAGTTCCTCATTCCTGTGTATCCGCTTTTCCTTTTAAAGGGTATTTTTGGCTTTTTTTTTCAAAAAAAATTTCACCCCCGTTTTTTTTCACCTGGCCTTCCCTGCTTCTTCTCCCTCCACTTGTAGCTACCACTGGTGTATTCGAACTAAAACCACATGGTCACTGGCCCCAAGGGGTCTTTCATATGGATGTCCTCGATATCTGCACTACTGAAGTGAATAACTGAAGTCCATGCCTTGCTGGTTCAATCCTCCTCCTCTCTCTCTGTAGTGTCCTTACGTGTTGGTACATGAAGTTTCTCCAGTACCACCTCCATCATCTTAGCCCTCCATGTATCTTGGCCCCACATGTGGGTCCAAGTTCTCCCAATCGATCTCCTTGTGGTTAAAGTCACCCATGGTCAGGAGCTTTGCCTGCATGCATAGGCTCTTCTGGCCACTCTAGGCCAGTGTGTCCCAACCATCGCTTATTGCTCTCGTCGTACTCATGCCGTGGCCTCCTGCTGTTCTGTGTGGGTATACATCACTGCTATACCACCTGGACCTCCAGAGTGAAGTTTCCCACTATTAATCACTTTCTTCTCCGCTATCTTCCTCTCTCCAGCTCATCAAAATTCCAGCGATTTTGATCAGCACGCCACTCTCCTCCAACCCCCCCTGTTCCCTCTTTCTTTCCTCAGGATTTGTATCCTTTGGAAAGATGGCATGTGTTTAATCATACCTGTAAGCTTGGTTTCCTGTGAGAGCTTAATGATGTCCGGTGATGCGTCTTTGACTCTTTCATACCACCCTCCACTTATTTGAGTTATTTCCATCAGCGTTTGTGCACCATACCTTCAGTTTTATTTTCCTTTCCAACACTGGGTTTGGGGGGGCCTGTGACGGATGTGGGAGACCTGGTGCATACTGTGGGATTCTATATGCTCGTGTTGGTGAGGCTGTGGTATCGGGATTTAGTGTGTGTTGGGGATGGTGTGATAGGTTGTATGGTTCTGAGAGTAGTAGTGTGTGTGCTTTGCCCTTGCTGTTCAGTCCAGCTCTGACTGACCTCTGCTGGTTCCCTCCCTTGTCTCTTTTTCCTACTCTTTCTTCGCTTTTTTGTCTTCTCCCTCAGCTGCTGTCGTTCTGATTTGTTCCTGTCCTCTGTCTAGAACACCCTCCTTGTACCTCTCCCGAGTATTTCAATCGTGGTTCTCTTGGAGGATCCTGTTTCCCTTGTTTTCCCTGGGTCCGTATGCCACCTGTACCTATTTCCATTCTCTGTTGCACTTAGTTTTTTTGCCTCCCCTACACCTTCCGGGTAAACCAAGGACTCGTTTTGGTCTTCCTGACTATTTCTGTTTCCCTTTGGGAACAAAACTTTCCTCTGCCATCCTTGGCTCTTTGGTTGCCCACATAGTGGGGGTCCATCAGCTCGTTTACTGAATTTTTCCTACCATTTCTCGTCCCCACTGAACCTCCTACAGAAGTTTCTCATACCTGTGGTAGTCCCCCCCTTTTAAGTTTGGCCTGTCCCCTTCAGTTCCCTGTTACCTTCTCCACTTGTAACTCTACCTATATAGTCAACACTCAAGCACCACATGATCGCTAGCTCCAAGGGCCCTCTAGAAGGTGATGTCCTCAATGTCCGAACTACTGCTCAGGGTGAACACAAGATCCAGCTTGCTGGCTCATCCTCTCCCTCACTCTCATGGTTTGTCCCTAACATGTTGAATGCATGAGGTTTTCAAAGTACCACACCATCATCTTGGCTCTCCAGTTTCGGGACCCCCATGTGGGCTCCAGGTTTTCCCAGACGATCTCCCTGTGGTAAATCGCCCATTACCAGTAACTTTGGGGCTCTGCTCGAGTGAGCTCTTCTTGGCCACTTCAGCGTGTGTCCACCATCACCCTGTTGTTATTCCTTTCGTACTCCTCTCTTGTCCCTCCTGCAGTTCTTGTGGTGGGTATACATCACTGTCAATACTACTTTATGTTCTCCGGACTGAATTGGTACCTACAATGTAGTCTCTTTCTCACAATCATGTCCATGCCTTCCCATTTCCTCAAATCCCCATCCGGTGTTTTTATGACGATGCAACCCTCCTCCCCCTCTAACACCTTCTATCTTTCCTCAGGATCTGATAATCCTGTTGGGAAGATTTGTGTCTGTTATTGTCTTCAGCGAGTTTTGTTTTCTGTGACTGCTATGAAGTCTGGGGATTTTCACTGATTCTTTCATTCCACTCTGCCTCCTCATGTTTATTCGTTATTTTCCATCCGCGTTTTGTACCAAACCTTTAGTTTCTTCTTTTCATCATTGTGGTGCATGCAATAATAATTGGGTTGGGGGAGGGAGAGCCTAGGTGGGGGCCTATAGGGCTGTGGTGTAGTGGGGGTTTGTGTTGATGGGGTGGGGCAGAATGCCCATAAGGGACAGCTGTTGAGGGTTGAGGTTTGTGATATGGGGGTTTGGTGGTAGAGGGAACAGTGAGTGGGGTTGTAGTATAGGTTTGCTCAGTTGCGTTGGGAATGTCGCGGGTGGAGTCTTTTGGTGGGAGATTCTGTGGGGTGTTGTTTGCCCTCCTCCTGTGTCTGGGTCCTGCTCATTTTCATTGCTTCCCGTTTCCTCCTTGCGTCTCTGTAACCCTCTCTTCAGTGTAGTCCTTCTTCGTGTGATCTGTCGCGGTCGAGGTAATACTCTCTGGACCACCTCTTTGTTTGTCCTCATCTGCTTTCCACTTGCAAGATCCTGGTTCGAACTGATTCCTTTCCTTTGAAATTTACTCTGACAGGGAGGCGCGCGCGTATCCTTCCACTCGCAAACCACCCAATTCTCTAAAATTTGTCACCTTGGTCATATTGCCCTCCCCTAATTTTTCATAATGCCTTCAATCATTTTTTCTCCTCATGTTTTATTTCTTCAAAGTTGGCCCCCTTGGCTCTTGGAGCCCTCGTACACAAAAACTGACCTCGGCCCTTTCCCTTTCCTCCTCCCACTGAGGTCTCCATCGTGTCCTCTGAGGCATTTTATTTTCCTCCATGACATGTCTTTGCCTTCAGTCCCTGTCATATCTGAAACTTCTATTCTCATGAACGTGTCTTTCCTTCCTGATCAGCTGTCCTTGCTACTGCCATGTTGGCTGTTATAATCTCTGCATATAGCATACCTCATTGTCCTCGGACCTGTCCGTTTGATCTTAGTGTGGCTCGTCGACTTTTCCCCTGGCCCCACGTGGGTCTGATAGGCCTTCGTGTACGGCAATGTCTCCGTTGTATGCTTACGCATCCCCTTGTCTGCACCTGACCTTTGAATTTCCCTGAATGTCACATCTGAATTTGTCATTTGTCTCTCTAATCTTTTTCACCTTTGCAGTTTTCTCTTCTAAGCACTGTATCCTAGCTTTCTGCTGCAAGACTGTACTTTCCCACTTCCTGTGCACTCTTCAGCTAATCCGCTCCTCCATTTTCTTCCAAGCTCTACTATCTTCCTTCCCCACTCTTCCTCCCTTTTTTGAGCTCCTAACTCCCAGTCTTTCCTCCTGGTTTGTCTACCAGATCTCTGGATTTTCCGTCCTCTAAGGTCCACCCATTTTTTTTTTTTTTTTTTTTATTTTTTTTTTTTTTTTTTTTTTTTTTTACCACAAACAGAAGGCTAGGGAGGGAGAATGGGTGTGGGGCGAGAGAGAAAGGGTAGCAAGAGGGAAAGAGAGGAGAGAGAAAGGTAGAAAGAGGGAGAGAGAGGATAGTATATGGGGGTGAGGGAGAGATGAGGAGAAGGGAGAGAGAGAGAGAAAAGGGAGAAGAGAGGAGAGAGAGAGAGAGGGAGCGAGAGAGAGAGGGAGAGAGAGAGAGGGAAGAGAGAGAGAGGAGAGAGAGAGAGGGGAGAGGGAGAGGGAGAGATGGTTAGAGGGAGATAGGGAGAGATAGAGATGGAGAGGGGAGAGAGGGAGATGGGGAGAGGGAGAGGAGAGAGGGAAGGGAGAGGCGAGAGAGGGAGAGGAGAAAGGGAGAGGAAGAGAAGGAGAGGGAAGAGAGGGAGAGGGAGAGAGGGGAGAGGGAGAGAGAGGGAGAGAGAGAGATGGAGAGAAGAGAGGGAGAGAGAGAGCTAGGGAGTAGAGAGAGAGAGGAAGAGAGAGAGAGGGAGAGAGAGAGGGAGAGAGAGAGAGAGGGGGAGGAGAGAGAGGAGAGAGAGAGAGAGGGAGAGAGAGAGAGAGAAGAGAGAGAGAGGAGAGAGAGAGAGAGAAGAGAGAGAGAGAGAGAGAGCGAGAGATGAGAGAGAGGAGAGAGAAGAGAGAGAGAGTGAGTGAGTGATTAGAGTGGGGGAGGGGAATGGAGGGAAAGAGGGCCTCTTAGCAAGAACATCAAGCACTGGGAATTGCCAGGCTCTAACTCTATGTCTCCTCATGATTACCTTCATGTAGATCTCTAAGTGTTAGTCCTCAATGAACGGAATCATGCAAGGCATCCCTATTGGGGCAAGCGTTTCCACAAGGGAAGTGTGCTGGATCCACTGTTATGGAATGTCTACTTCAACGACCTTCTTCATCTCATCCCGAATCACATGCATATGCAGACGACTGTACACTGACATTCACTTATCCAAGAGAAGAAATGCCAGCTGCTCTAAGCTACATCAATCACCACTGAGAGCTATATCAGCTTGGGGAAATGATGGAAAGTAACATTTGCACCTGAGAAAACGCAAATGATGATCGTCTCTAGGCAACCTATGAGGTAATGCTGGTGCAGTAGTAAGGATGATGGGACGATGTTGCACCTGGAAAGAAGAAGTTGATATCCTTGGTGGTGAAATTTGACTCAAAACTAACCATGAAGATCCATGTTTGTAAATCTTGCAAACAAGGCAGCCAAGGAAGCTTACAGCACTTCGCCGTATCTCCGCATCTGCTTTGACAGTAGGGTTGCATAGATTCGTACGAGGCACATGTAACGCTCACACCTTGAGTATGCCTCCACTTTCTTGGTTTGGCCGCCTCCCCCCCCCCCTCACAACTGCGAATGCTTGACAGAGTAGAGAACAGAGCAAGACGCTCATTCTCGCCTGGACCCATCCTGGATAGATCTGTCATTCAGCAAGCCTTTCAACATAGGAGGGAAAGTGGGTGGCCCTTACTGTTATGCTACAAAGGGCCAATTATTGTCAAAATACCAACACTGGAGGATCCACTTGACATAGGACAGCGTGAAACAAGCTTTTATGGCCACAAGAAGAGAACGGGCAGAAAAGCAGCAACACTTCACTCTGGCTGTACCCTTCTCTCACAGAACATCACTGTTCCATCTGAGAATCTTACAATTCCCAGTATGACTCGATTATGGAAAAATTCGACAGCATAATGCTGTCCGAATAACGTTCAGTTGATCAAATGAAAATCTGCTTGGCCACAGATGGCTCCATCTTATTCATCCTGTTCCTACTCGATGTCCTCATAATATATAACAATAAAAATGCTTTCAAATGACTGATCTAGGTAACAGCTCTTTAGCCTTGTCAATAAAGTTTAGGAATCCTTAACCTGTAAAAGCTGGTCAATAAAGCTAGCTATGGATCCTAACCTTGTCCAAACCCCATGCCTGTGTAAAATAAAAAAAAAAAAAAAAAAAAAAAAGAGGGAGAGAGAGAGGAGGGAGAGGAGGAGAGTAGAGAGAAGAGATGGGTGGAGGGGAGAGAGAGAAGAGAGAGGGAGAGAGAGAGTGGGAGAGAGAGAGAGGGAGAGAAGAGAGAGGGAGTAGAGAGAGAGGGAGAGAGAGAGAGGGAGAGAGGTAGAGTGGAGAGAGAGAGACAGGAGAGAGAGAGCGAAGAGAGGGAGAGAGAGAGAGAGAGGGAGAGAGAGAGAGGAGAGAGAGAGAGAAGGAGAGAGGAGATAGGGAGGAGAGAGAGGAGGGAGAGAGAGAGGGAGAGAGGTAGAGGGAAGAGGGAGAGGGAGCGAGGGAGAGGGAGAAGGGTGATGGAGAGAGGGAAGAGGGAGAGGGGAGTTGAGACTTGTCCTCTCCGCTTTGTTTTTTCTTTGTCTTTTGCTCTTTTTTGCTTGTCTTTTTCTCGTTCTTTTCTCTTTATCTTCTCCCCCTTTCTCTTTCTCTCTTTCTCAGTTTCTCATCTTTTGTCTTCTTTCTCTCTTTCTCTTTTCCTCTCTGTTTCGTTCTTTTCGCTTTCTCTCTCTCTTTTTGGTATTTTCTGCTTTCCTCCTCATTCTCGCTCTTCTTTGCTCGTTTGTGCTTCAACTTCTTTTCTGGTCTTGGTTGTGTTTTGTTCCGTGTCTTTTTCTCCTTTGTTCTCCTTTGGTTGCTTCTTTCGTTCGTTTGTTTCTCTCGTTTTCCTTCGCAACTTTTTCGTTTCTCTTTTTCTCTTTTCTCTTCTTTTTTTTTCCTCTTTTTTGGGTTTTGTTTTTTTCTTTTACTTTGTTTTCTACTGGGGACTTTGTCTTGCTTCTCTCGATGGTTTTCTCTTTGTTTTCTATTTCTTTTGCCTTTTTCCTCTCCTTGTTTTTTATGTTTTTGTTTCTTTTCTCTTTTCTCTTTCGCCTCTTCTTGCTTTCGCTTCTTTACTCTCTCTCTTCTTTTTTCGTCATCTCTCTCTATTTCTTTTCTCCTCTCATCTCTATTTTGTCTTTCTCTTCTCTCTCTTTCTGGTCTTCTCTCTCCTCTTTCTGTATTTCTTTTCTCTCTCTCTCTTTCGCTCTCTCTCTTCTCTTTCTCCTATCTCTTTTTCCTTTCTCTTTCTCTCTCTCTCTCTCTTGGATGCTTCTCTCTCCGCTTTTCTCTTTCTCTCTTTTCTCTCTCTTCTCTCTCTCTTTTTCTCCTCTCTCCTGCTCCTCCTCTTCTCTCTTCTCTCTCTCCCGCTCTCTCTCTCTCTCTCTCTCTCTCTCTCGCTCTTTCTCTGGAGACTCTATCTATCTATCTATCTATTTAATCTTTTCGCCTTTCTTTCCCTTCTTCACAGCCTCTTTCTCCCCCGTTCTTTCTTTCCCCCCCCCTTACCTTCTTTTTTATCCCTTACACGATTTTTCGTTCTTTACCCAACCCTTCCACATCGCATATATAACCACCATTACCACCCCACTAAAATATTAAACCCCCTCTGTACTGCGACCCCGTCACCTGGCCCCGCGAGCTACTGAGATGAGCCACAGAGAGTTCCACACACGCGTGTGTTGAGTGTGTGAGGCATGGACAGATGTTTATATGTCCCAGCAAATACAATTCACTTCTGTGTATCCGTAATCCAAATTAGATTACCAATAACCCTGAAAGTTAGTTCTAATAATTAAAAAACTAGCGTGTGTTATTAACAATCATGATAATCGCTCTGGAGCGGGTTCGATTAGGCGAGTTACCGTGACCGCAGTCCCGCTATCACTCAGGCATACTTCCCCCCAACCACAAAACAGGTGATTGTACCTTACTGGTCAGAAGGGCCTTCCCATCCTTTACCAGGGTGCCTGATGTACTATGGCTCGCGCTGTAAACGATGCTTTGCTGTAGCGATACACTCGTTGCGCACCGCACTCTTCGCCCTTGTCCCTATTTTCTTTACCGCCACTGCTATCTTCTTTCTCTTTTCTTCGCTATACTGATCCTCATTGCCGCATTTGAGACCTCATTTAACACTCACTTATCACCTTGTAATACTGCTACTTTTATAATATTTTAACACTTCACATTTTGGGTAAGTAGCAAACACTACTTATATGTGATGACAAAACCCAACCTGTTAATGGCGGCGCTACTTACTCCCTCAGGCCTTACTCTGCCACCACCTCTGCTTATATTTATGTATTAATGTATATATATAAATAATATAAATCCCCTTTCTGGCTAGCTTTGTTTCACGCCTGTGTGCTACATCACATTTTGTGACGTTAGCCACCCTCTCTTAATTCTATTTGGTCTTTTCTCTCTTTAGAGGTCACTCGCTTTTGGTACTTTGTATATGTGTACAACGTGGCAACAGGTGCCAACCTAGGCCCTCGAAAACGCGAAACAGGCTCTTTGAAAATTGGTTTATAATTTCAGGCTTTTTCCTTTCCCTTTTCGCCTTTACTTAACACTTTATTTTATTTTTGCTAATACAATTGGTTATCACTTGTTAGGGTTATTCACTGACACTGACGATGTCACTAACTACTGTTTGCTTCTAGCTGCTAAAAAAAACAAAAACACGCCCTAAAACACTAAGATTCTCATCGGGAGCCTGGTGCTTGTGACCCACTACTGTGTGGAGTGTGGAAAGTGTGTGTGTGTGGTGAGTGTGTGTGTGTGGCCGGTGTGTGTGTGTGTGTGTGTAGTGTGGGGTGTTGTGTGTGTGTTGTGTTGTGTGCTGTGTGTGTGGTGGTGAGTGTGAGTGTGAGGTGTGAGTGATCTGTGTGTTGTGAGTGTGACTTTATTTAATAATAAAACTAAATTAAAACTTCCTGTTAAAAAACATAAAAAATTATAGGTTTGATCGCTACATATAAAAAATTAATATATAATTTTGAAAATAAAAAGTAGCATATTACGAAGTAATCTTTGTATGAAAAAACACGACGGATTGTTGAAACAAGAAGAGAAATTCCCGGCAAACAAACAATCGGGAAGAGATAAGAGATAAGAGTGAATGTCAACTCTAGAGAGACCGTTTTGGTGGTGTGTAGTGTTTGCCTCTTGTAGCGAGACATCGTGGACAAGCTTTGTTTGTGGTGTGGTCCGCCAGTGAAGATTGTCAACAGTCTTGTGAGTAGAGAGTGTGAAAGAGTGGCGTATAAATGTATGTAGGCAGTTTGGAAAAAATAAACTGTAACCATCAGTATCTTCTACATTTCATTGATTTACTCCAGGTGGGAAGCTAGAGTAACCAGCCTGGGGGAACTAAAAGTAACCTCTTGGGGGACTAGAGTACCAGCCTGGGGAGACTAACCAGCTTGGGAAAAGCTAAAGTTAAACCAGCTTGGGGGCTAATAGTAAACTACAGCTTGGGAGCAAAGTAAACCAGCTTGGGGAGCTAGAGTAAACCAGCTTGGGAACTCAAGTAACCAGGCTTTGTGGAGCAGAGTAAACCAGCTTGGGAAGCTAAAGTAACCAGCTTGGGAAGCTTAGAGTAACCACTCCATCTTTGGGAGCTGGAGTAAAAAACCACCTTCGAGAAACTAGAGTAATCTGATTGGGAGCTAGGGTAGCCACTTGAGGGAATAGGGATAACCAAATTGGGAGAGCTCAATAACCAACTTGGGGTGCTAGGGAAACCAGCTGGGGAGCTTGGATAATAACCCAGCTTGGTGAGCTAGGGTAACACCCAAATGGGGGGGGGGGCTAGATAACCAATTTTGAAAGCAGTGAATAGTTATTTTTGTGGATTCCGGCTACATTATCCTGGGTAACAATCTTTTAGAAAACGCATGGTAATTAACTTGGTTAAGTGACCCCCGCTTGGTGAGGCGGGTAACCAGCTTAGTTTCTAGGGTAATGAGTTTTGGTTTATCTAGGAAAAAAAATCGCGTGAAGGCCAAGGAAACCAGACTGCCAGAAACGATTGAGATCCAAACAACCCATGACATCAAGTCGTAAAACAGTCCAGTGTGTTAACTACTTGACCAGTTGGCTCTAATATGATTTGTCCAACTAATTGTATAGTCTATAACACCAGAGAAAGATTACATGGGGCTACATCTGTGACCACAAATGCAAGTTTTTTTTACAGACGAAATCCCACCAAATAGTGGTGGCTGTGCGGTGGATCTAGCTCAAGTCTCCTTCGCGAAAGAGCCGGGCCCCTGTAACTTAACCGAAATCGAATAATATCTACGGCAATCGTGTCCATTACGATTTTCGGAATCAAGGGAAAATGAGTAACTGGTTGGGGAGCGTATTTTATTAATATAACCTACCTTTTTGAACTACCTAATGAGTTTTTATGAAGTCAGGAGATAATTATCTTTGGAGCCAAAAGTTAAAACTATCAATCATTTGGAAGCTTAAGTGAGGAGCCAAGGGAAATCAAATAGTGTAATCAGACTAACGAGCTTAGAGAGCCGTGTTATATCAATCCAGCTTTGGTGAATTAGAAAAAGTTTATAAGTGAGCCAGGGTAACTTACATTATAAACCCACGGTAACTAAGCATAATTATCCTAGGGGTAAACTAGTCATTATAACCAGGGTAACTAGCATTATAACCAGAGTTGCTAGCATTATAACCATGGTAACCAGCATTATCACCATGACAACCAGCATTATAACCAGGGTAACTAGTATTTGTACCAAGGTAACCAGAATTATAACCAGGGTCACCAATATTAGAACCAAAGGAACCAGTATTAGAACCAGGGAAACTAGAACTAAAACCAGGGTAACCAGCATTAGAACCAGGGTAACCAGCATTAGAACCAGGGTAACCAGCATTAGAACCAGGGTAACCAGCATTAGAACCAGGGTAACCAGCATTAGAACCAGGGTAACCAGCATTAGAACCAGGGACCCAGAATTAGAACCAGTGAAACCAGAATTAGAACCAAGGAAACCAGCATTAGAATCAGGGTAACCGGAATTAGTACCTGGGAAACCAGCATTAGTACCAGCATTAACCAGGGTAGCCTACATGTTTAACACAGAGTGGGGCGCCTGCCCAGGATATAGCAAGCATTACTCCTCTGAGTCGCTGGAACAGAACACTAGCCGCCTTTGGATTCCTAGTTACCCTGATGTTTCGTTTACCAAGCTCCTTAAGGAACATATTTGCACTCTTTTTCCCGTGGGCCAAGGGTCTCTGAGCCTACGGGAACGAACATGTAAAGATGAGCAAGTTCACCATATTTTCTAGTCTTTTGGGACTCCCTGAAGCTGGCAGCTGCCCCTCCTTCCTCCTGGTGTATTGGAGAGAGGTATCAGCCAATGTAAATACACATGTATAGTCCCACTCCATCTGCTTGCCGTCTGTCCAGGCTTGAAGCGTGATACCATCTGGGCGCTTTTGGTTTCCATCAAATCTGCATAGTTGGAGTGGCTCCTTTTTTGCTGTTCAAACGGCTGTTGTGATGCTCCTTGTAATCTATTCATCGGATTCACTGCCTCAAATGTACCTGTGTTCGACGAGAACAGGGGCGGCAAGACGAAGAGCAACAGCAAATGCAGACGGTCTGTGGATCGAGGCGTGTGCCAAGGGAGGAGTCAGGAACAGCCAACAGAAAGCTCCCTTAAATGAGGAGCTCTTACTGCCAGGAGGTGGGCTCTTTCTTTCCCCGACACACTCTGGAGCAATGTTGAGGCTATATCCTCCACTACTAGGCCATCCCATTGTGAGTGTAGTTGTTGAGGAGTGCAGGTGTGGTTTAAGGGCCTGTTAGATTATCTCAGATTGTGACTCCGTCAACGAACTTTTAGTCATTAACTCCAAACTTTTCCTTTAGAAGTTCAGGGAGAATCACTGGCACAAGTTCACTGGATGAAACACATGAAGACAGGACAGCAGGTAGTGCAATCTGTGATGCCTTGCGGACACCAATGCCTCCCAGTGTGACTAATAGTGTAGCTTGGTCCCACTGCCCATCATCCAGAGTAAGACTGAGTACTTTCGTAAAAATATTCCTCAGGATACTGTAAAATTCGTGCAGTATAGGACCGTTAAATGAGGGTGCATATCTTAGGAAATATGTTAACCTGGGCAGGCTCAAGCATTTTGTGAAAAGGTACAAGCCATCGTGGGTGTCAAGATTGCCTATTCGTTGTTCCATCCTCAACTCATGCAGTTTCTGCCTGAGAATTTAGTCAATGCCATCACTTCCCAGAGGTGCTCCAAGCAAGGCGCTATTTGTGAATTTGTGGGGGGGCAATGACTGATGCTTCTGATAGTTTTGATCTCACTGCATCAATGACTTGTTGATTGACCGAGATGATTTCACATTTAGTTGGATTCAGGATGAGTCCCATTTCCTGTTCTCGTGTCATCACCTGTGTAAGATAATCTAGAAAGGACTCCTTTGTACCTGCTAGTATGCCATCATCCAGGAACCAGATGTTTAGCTCACTGGTCAGTCTGACCATGATTTCCCTAACTTCTATACAGAAAAGAAATGGTGCGAGAGGATCCCCTTGCTGGACACCCTCTTCAAACAGGAGCATTGATTCCTTGCTATATCTAGTTGATACGAAAGGGAAGAGACCAGGAAAATTTTCTTGTACAGCTGTTAATACCACATCTCTTTCCAAGAGATTAAATGCATTCTTGAAATCTAATTTTACCATTGCATTGTCTTCGGGCAGGTTGTTGATATACACTCTTATTACATTAACCAATGCTTCGATTCCTTGAGGGATCCCAAAGCCAAACTGTTTTTTGAAACTCGTT
>NC_069470.1:27763926-27780033 GCF_026875155.1 Cherax quadricarinatus
TGTTTCCCGGTTTGGCACCCTTGGGGAAGGAAGGTCCCAGATTTGCAGGGAAGTCACATTTTCTTACCGTAGACATGCTAAAAAAGGGACTGAAAGGGTATTCCCACAAGGCGCCACTGGCCCCCCGTTTTTTTTTTATATGGTGCACACTGACCATGGGACCTTTCTCACATGTGGGCCTACAGCTTTCTCCTGCTTGATTTGAAGCGCTAGAATTTATGATAAGATGTCAAACACGGTACTCCTATGGTAATATACGCCCGCGACAGTCAAAGGGTTTAAATATTATGATTGCAAAAAATTTTAGGAGTTCTAATTGAGTAATCAAAAAACCAAGACAACATGTTTAAAGTGTTCGAAAAGAAACGAACAGATTTTGATTTCATATCAAGAAGTATAAATAAAGGAGCCCTCTGGTTTTCAACTCTATACATTTTCGGTTAAAAGCCTCATTTGACATGCTGCACAGTTCTGGTCACCGTTTACATAAGGATATAAGGCATGAAAAACTTCAAAGGAGGAGACAAATTTGCCCCCATGTTCGAAATCTTTCCTATGAGGATAGACCAACGGCCTGAATCTGCACTCTTAAAAAGGATGAATTTGGGGGGGGGATATATGGGTGTATAAATGGGAAAACAGAAATAACTAAAGGGAATGTAAAATAATGTGCTAAAAATTCTAGCCAAAATAGGAAAAAGCAGCAATGGTTTCAAATTGGAAAAATTTGATTGAGGAAGGATATGGGAAAAAGAGGTTTTGGAAATAGATTTGGGATGAGTGGAGCAAACTCCGAGTACCATCATAAAAGCTAAAAGGTTGTGTAGTTTTAAAAATAGGTTAGATAAATACATGAGAGGTGCAATTGGACTGATGTGCTTGTGCAAATAGATATGATGCTGGCCCCATTTTTAAGTGGATGTGCCCTGCCCTGCCTAGGTTCAGTAAAGGGTTTAAGCCTAGGTGATTGGACCTCCCTGCAGGGGCCCGTGGGCCCTGCGGGAGTGTTCCTTTTTTTTATATTTTATTTTAACATTTTTCAACGCTCATTTCGTATAGCAGACTATATGGTAAAGTTGTAAAAATTGGTACCTTTTAAATTATTATTTAATCAAAACTAAGTGCAAAACCCCACAAGTATCTGTATAGATTAACCTTTCCAGGCATGCCCAAAAAAAATTGTAAAATTTTTGACAGGTTTTACTACGGTTGATAGAGTAGTATATAAATGAAAGAAAAAAGGAGCCTATATAAATAGTTTTCAAAAAACTAAGTTTTGTTCAATTGCAAAAAACTGGACCCCAATAAATTTTGGGCCTGCCTGATGGGAAAGGTCTGCATTGCAAAGTTGTAAAGTCCCAAAAGTGAATGAGTCAGTGCTCCGAGGACTGGGCTAACTTATTTCCATTGGGGCCTTAAACTTGTCCCCCAGGATGGGACCAACACCCGTCGATAAAAAACCCCGGTGAACAGAAAAAAAAAGCCCGGAAATAATGCCCCTACTGGGGAATTTTAAATTAGTAAAGGTTAGTTGAGAGATTTAAGAATTGTAGTGGCATCACAGTGTGATAAGGGATGGCAAAGAAAAATTCCAACCCAAAGTGTTCAATTGTGACGAAACAGGCTGTTATGGAAGAATCAATGGGCAGATTTTTGGGGGGGAAGAGGTCCCTGCTCTCAAGTTGTTCCAGTGGCATTAAAAAGCAAAGAGAGAAGTAACCCTGGAAAAGAATTTGGGAGTTTAAAGTCCTTTTTTGGAAGGGGGTTCCCCTTCCAAAAATTAATTTCACCCCCATTTCCCCCCCCTCCCATCTCATCACTCTATCATCTTCAATAAAATGTCATTTATTCTTATTTAGTACAGTACAGATTTATTTTGCGATCTTCTTTTTCTGTGTAGGAAATGTATATTTCAAGTGAAAAAAAAAAAATTCATTTTTGGGTGTTGGGAACGGTTAATTGCATTTCCTTTATAGTGGCCCCTTGTTTTTCGAAATTAACCCTTTCCCCAGAAAGTGTGACTTTTTCCCAAAAATTGATGTTTTTAAAAACCCATTTTCCCCATAAGAAATAATGAAAATACAATTAATCCGATCCAGACACCCAGAAGTATTTAAAACAAAAGTTTTTTTTACATGAAATATAGATGTACTACACAATACAAGGGGGACATGATGAATGAAACATTAATAGCATAACACTTACCTTTATTGGCGATTCTTAGTGTATGGAAGACTGGGGGAGGGAAAAGATTGGATTATTTACTGTTTGGAAGGGGAACCCCCTTTCCCATCAAGACCTCAGGTACCAAGCCCTTTTTTCTGGGGTTATTTCTCTTCTCTGTTTCTTAATGCCACTAGGACCAGCTTGAGAGTCACTGGAGCCCTGTCTCTCAAAAAGTGTCCAGAGAGCTCTTTCTGGCATCTCTTTAAAACTTCCCTAAAAGGGGCCAAGACTTTGTCACTACTTGTTGCTGAGATGGCTTGCACAGCCTTGTCAGGGTGATGTTTCTCCATAACTCTTTCCACCCTACTCCACATTTCAAAAATCTCCTTAATTTCTGAAGAAGACAACTTCTTCCATCTCTCTTCCTCTCCTCTAAGGCAATTCTTCTGAGCTGCAGTCTGTTGCTGTTCCAGCTGAAGCTCTTGCAGCTCCTCAGTGGTTAACTCTTCGTTGTGGTTCCTCCCCCAACTCTTTCCAATCCCCCAAAAACTCGCATCAAACCCCCATGGAACCCCCCAATGCCACAATAGATTCCACAACTGCCATAGGCTCTCAAAGTCAGCCCCAAACCTTCAAAATCCCTCTTGTGGACACAATCTGGCTACAAATTTTTTCCAAGCAGGTTCAAAGTCCTGATAGTCCCCTCCCTCCCCAAGCCTTACCTATAAGGCTTATTTCAATGGAGGATATGAAGTGATCTTTCCAAAACTCTCTTTTGGGTTAAGTGAGTGTCTGAGGTCACATTAAAGTCCTTTGAATTTTTGCTTTGGTGTCGAGTTTTTTTAACCCTTAACCCCTTTTAGGGTCAACAGGCCCTCTCAGAGACTTGTTCTCAGGGTCGGCCAAATTTCAAAAAAAAAAAAAAAAAAAAATTTCTTATGAAAAGAAAAGAGAATCTTTTCCCGATCATAATGACACCAAAAGTATGGGAAAATTTTATGGAAAATTTACGGAATTATTTCTCTCGCGAAGTTAGCGGTTTTCAACGATGTTTTAGGCATCGGCAATTTTGCCCACTTTGAGCCCCATTTTCGGCCAATTCCAGTTTACTTGTCGACAAAAATCATAAAATACGTATTCGCTAGAACTCCATTTTTTCTATCAAATGAGTACAAGAAACCACCCATTTACCGATTTCAAAATGTCCAATTAGAGCGGGCAGAATTTAACAATTTTGCCAATTTCACACAATTTTCAAAAGGTGCTAATTTCCGAATAGGGTCCAGAATAAACAAGAAAAATATTCCCGGCACTAAAATAACATTTCCTCTGTTCTTTAGTCACGTTTCCCCATATCCCTCTTACATTCTTTTGCTTTCCACTTTGAATTTTTATTCTCACAAAAAAATAGAAGATTTTCTGTTTTACAGACTACTGCATTAGTGTAGAAATGGTATAAATATATCAGCGCACTTATGGAAGAATATTAGACTCGCCAGTTGACGTGTATTGGACGCATAGCATGATTTGTTTACTTTTGAACTTTGGTAAAAATCGAACATTGCTGCTACTTTGAGCTCAGTTTCAAGGTTAGTTTTCCTTGTAAACCAGTCAAATCACCTTAATTTCTGTAATATGTCTTCCATTCTAAAAAATGAGACCAGGAAAACTGAATACAAACATAAATACCATATGAAAATACAGTGCAAAGTCTATGTTTTAATCCAAAAACACGGTCAAAGATTTTTTTTTCTCATTATGCACTGTGTGCTGCAGGATTTTTTTATACCACGTACAGTGACCACATAGACCCATTCTTTCATATGTAGGCCTACCAGCTTTCTCTCACTAGATTTGAGGGCGCTAGAATTTAGGCGTACTAGTACGTCAAAAAACCCCGGTGATAAGCCATACTAGTACGGCCGAAAACCCTGAAAGGGTTAATATAAACCATACCACGGGCGGGGATAGAACCCGCGATCAGTGTGTCTCAAAACTCCAGACCGTCGCGTTAGCCACTTGACCAGCTAGCCACAATAAGATTCGTCAAACTAGGTATATTTCTACACCATAGGAAGGTTAGCATAGGCACCAATGTGACCACAAATGCAAGTATGGTTTGCAATCGTGTCATTACGATTTTGTGAGTCATTGTTTAATATATTTATAGATGGGGTTGTAAAAGAAGTAAATGTTAAGGTGTTCGGGAGAGGGGTGGGATTAAATTATGGGGAATCAAATACAAAATGGGAAGTGACACAGTTACTTTCTGCTGATGATACTGTGTTTATGGGTGATTCTAAAGAAAAATTGCAGAGGTTAGTGGACAAATTTGGGAGTGTGTGTAAAGGAAGAAAGTTGAAAGTGAACATAGAAAAGAATAAGGTGATGAGGGTATCAAATGATTTAGATAAAGAAAAATTGGATATCAAATTGGGGAGGAGAAGTATGGAAGAAGTGAATGTTTTCAGATATTTGGGAGTTGACGTATCAGCGGATGGATTTATGAAGGATGAGGTTAATCACAGAACTGATGAGGGAAAAAAGGCGAGTGGTGCGTTGAGGTATAAGTGGAGGCAAAGAACGTTATCTATGGAGGCAAAGAAGGGAATGTATGAAAGTACAGTGGTACCAACACTCTTATATGGGTGTGAAGCTTGGGTTGTAAATGCTGCAGCGAAAAGGCAGCTGGAGGCAGTGGAGATGTCCTGTCTAAGGGCAATGTGTGGTGTAAATATTATGCAGAAAATTCGGAGCGTGGAAATTAGGAGAAGGTGTGTTGCTAATAAAAATATTAGTCAGAGGGCTTAAGAGGGGTTGTTGAGGTGGATTGGTCATTTAGAGAGAATGGATCAAAGTAGAATGACATGGAGAGCGTATAAATCTGTAGGGGAAGGAAGGCGGGGTAGGGGTCGTCCTCGAAAGGGTTGGAGGGAGGGGTAATGGAAGTTTTGTGGGCGAGGGGCTTGGACTTCCAGTAAGCATGCGTGAGCATGTTAGATAGGAGTGAATGGAGACAAATGGTATTTGGGACCTGATGAGCTGTTGGAGTGTGAGCAGGGTAATATTTAGTGAAAGGATACAGGGAAACCGGTTATTTTATATAGCCGGACTTGAGCCCTGGAAATGGGAAGTACAATGCCTGTGCTTTAAAGGAGGGGTTTGGGATATTGGCAGTTTGGAGGGATATGTTGTGTATCTTTATACGTATATACTTCTAAACTGTTGTATTCTGGGCACCTCTGCAAAAACAGTGATTATGTGTGAGTGAGGTGAAAGTGTTGAATGATGAAAGTATTTTCTTTTTGGGGATTCTCTTTCTTTTTGGGTCACCCTGCCTCAGTGGGAGACAGCCGATTTGTTAAAAAAAAAAATTATTATTATAACGATAGAACTTCAGTTCCCTAAATTAATAATAACAATAATAATAATAATATAATGCTACTACTAATAATATAATAATAATATTATAACAATAGAGCTTCAATTCCCTAAATTAATAATAATAATTATAACCTGGAGTTTACCTGGAGAGAGTTTCGGGGGTCAACGCCCCCGCGGCCCGGTCTGTGACCAGGCCTCCTGGTGGATCAGCCCCTGATCAACCAGGCTGTTGCTGCTGGCTGCACGCAAACCAACGTACGAGCCACAGTCCGGCTGATCAGGAACTGACTTTAGGTGCTTGTCCAGTGCCAGCTTGAAGACTGCCAGGGGTCTGTTGGTAATCCCCCTTATGTGTGCTGGGAGGCAGTTGAACAGTCTCGGACCCCTGACACTTATTGTATGGTCTCTTAACGTGCTAGTGACACCCCTGCTTTTCATTGGGGGGATGGTGCATCGTCTGCCAAGTTTTTTGCTTTCATAGTGAGTGATTTTCGTGTGCAAATTCGGTACTAGTCCCTCTAGGATTTTCCAGGTGTATATAATCATGTATCTCTCCTCCTGCGTTCCAGGGAGTACAGGTTTAGAAACCTCAAGCGCTCCCAGTAATTGAGGTGTTTTATCTCCGTTATGCGCGCCGTGAAAGTTTTTCTGTAATTTTTTAGGTCGGCCAATTTCACCTGCCTTGAAAGGTGCTGTTAGAGTGCAGCAATATTCCACCTAGATAGAACAAGTGAAACCCGAAGAGTGTCATCATGGGGTTGGCCTCCTAGTTTTGAAGGTTCTCATTATCCATCCTGTCATTTTTCTAGCAGATGCGGGTTGATACAATGTTATGGTCCTTGAAGGTGAGATCCCCCGAATAATCCCCTCCCAGGTCTTTGACGTTGGTGTTTTCGCTCTATTTTGTGGCCAGAATTTGTTTTGTACTCTGATGAAGATTTAATTTCCTCATGTTTACCATTTTCTGAGTAATTGAAATTTCTCATCGTTGAACTTCATATTGTTTTCCGCACCCCACTGAAAGATTTGGGTTGATGTCCGCCTGGAGCCTTGCAGTGTCTGCAACGGAAGACACTGTCATGCAGATTCGGGTGTCATCTGCAAAGGAAGACACGGTGCTGTGGCTGACATCCTTGTCTATGTCGGATATGAGGATGAGGAAAAAAGATGGGAGCTATACTGTGCCTTGTGGAACAGAGCTTTTCACCGTAGCTGCCTCGGACTTTACTCTGTTGACGAACTACTCTTGTGTTCTGTTAGTGAGGAAATTATAGATCCATCGACCGACTTTCTGTTATTCCTTTAGCACGCATTTTGTGCGCTATTACGCCATGATCACACTGGTCGAAGGCTTTTGCAAAGTCTGTATATATTACTTCTGCATTCTTTTTGTTTTAGTGCTTTGGGGACCTTGTCGTGTGACCCCAATTTAGTTGAGACAGCAGGGCGACCTGTTCAAAACCCCATGTTGCCGGGGTTGTGAAAACTGAGGGTTTCAGATGGGTGGTGATTTTGTTCTTAGGCCCCTTTTCAAGTTTTTATGTATGGGATGTTGTGCTATTGGTCTGTAGTTTTTTGCTATGCTTTACTGCCCCCTTTGTGGAGTGGGGTATGTTGTTGTTTTTAGAAAGGGGGGAGACCCCGTGCCCGCTCCCTCTCCATGGGTGGAAAAGGTCGTGATGGGGCTTCTTGAGTTCTTGTGAACACAGAGTTCCAGAGTCGGGCCCTGGGCAGAGTGCTGGGCATGTCATTTATGCCTTTTCGAAGTATTTGGCGCAGGAAAAACATCGGATAGGCTTGTGTTATAAATTTAAATGATAACAATAAGAAAAGCTTCAGTTCCCAAAATTAAAAATAAAATAATAAAAATACTGTAATATAATAACATTATTTTTTTAAAAAGTTAGAGTTCATTTCCCCAAAATTTAATAAAAAAAATAATAATAATGCAAAATGTATGTAATAATAATTCAGATTGCTTCTGCTGGGGGCAGTTCTCTTTGCTTTTTTGATTTTTTACAGTTTTTGGCCAATTTCTTTTTTCTAACCGGGGCCTAGTGATCTACTGCAGTTAGCCTAAAAAATACTCCGTTTTTTTTTACAGTCAGAACTGGGGAAGAACTATAGTCAAATTTGGAAACAGAAATGGCAGTGCTTTGCTGTGCCACCTATTATGGCCTTTTTATTCTTTCTAGAGTATTATCGGTTTCTGTGAAATTATTTTGTTTATTTGTCTATTAGATGAATTGTGATAGATAAAAAAGCCCTACAGCTGATAATAGATCATATTAAAGTATTTTTTCTCGTCTCCCCGAGGCGTGGCGAATTAAAAACTTTGACTTTTTAGGCCCCTTTTTGAAACTGTCTTTCTATGTCGCCAAATATTCGAAAAAAAAATTATTTTTTCTTAGGAAAATGTTGGGAATTTTTTTTGAGTTTTTAAGCCAAAAAAAAAAATTTTTTGCCTCGACTTACGAGATATGAGCGCAAAGTTTGCAGAAAGTGACGTGCGTGGGAAACAGCGGCGACTCCCCGCCCCCCCGGGTTTTCTTTTATTTACTCTAATTTAAAAAGGTTTCTTGCATTTTCAATATTTTTCTGTTTCCGGGTAATTATGTGGCCGTGAGCCCCAATGTAAGGTGATTCTTAAAATATCACTCTTGTTTACAACACAAAAAACGGACAAACTTTATCACTAAAGTTTGTGTATACATTTTTGTTTACACAAAAAAACAATAAAAAAAACATGTTTTTTTATATTGTTTCCATAATATTTATACATTGTACAGCCTAAACTGTTCCTAAAAACTGCTGCAGTTGTGGAACTCTTTAAAACATGGGTATATGAGGGGGGCATTCCACTCCTCCACTTTAAACGGGGTCTTGCGTGTTTGGGGGGTTTTTTGTGGTATCTAATAATAAACCTTTCTGAGCATTTTTCGGGCAGTATGGGAGGCATTGGGGGTAGGACCCCAGGCCTCATACGAGTGACGTCTGTGGGCGTGGTCTTTTTGCAGGGTTGCTCCTTGGTATTTGAAATTATTTTTTGATTACGGACAGGCAAAATTCCCCATTTTTTTGGTGTTTTTTTGGTCTTCAATTGTATATTTATAAATTTAGCTTGAGTATCAACAAGAGGGAAAAAAGTTTTAAATCACTTATAACTTTGCGTACACATCGCAAACCCAATCTGCTGTAATTTGCCCTAAGGCATATTGGGTTGTAGTCCATGCAGCTGCAGGCTTTAGTGGGTTCTTTTGGTTCTTTGTTGCCCCTGCCATGGGGTACCATTTCGTTTCTGGAACTGTGTCAAAAATGTGCTCACTTTTTGTTGCCAGAAATGCCATGAGTCTTTGGGCGCAAGGCTTGCCCACCTTGCGGTGCAGTGAAAAACCTTTGGGATATGTTTGTTTACCACGCACTGTGCCACACCGTGGTCAAGTTCACTCGAAAGAAATCCTGATAAGGGGGGTTGGTCCGTTTTCAGTAAATAAATAGCCCCTTTCAAGTTGGTTCCATTTGTTCGAAAACCCCATCACCGAGTACCCCAAAAACTTTGGTATCTCAAAGTATTACTGCCAGTGTACCAATGTATCCAAAAAAAAGCCACTTCTGCAATCACAATACAAATAGCTTTATACAAAGCGTTTCCTCTTGCTTTGGGTTTTATTGCTTGAATGAGAGTCTTCCTTTGAAAAAATCAAAGGGCTATCAAAACAAGCTTCCTGAAGGGGTAAAAAAAATGCGCACTTTTGTTTTTAGGTACATAAACACATTTCTGATTTATTAATGTGTTCTGTCAGGCCCGGTTTTGTCTGAAAAGTGTAAATAGTAACGTATCAGGAAATTGAACCTATAATGTCACTAAAACCGGAGTTGAAATCAGGGTTCGTTGCCGTATGTGGGGACAGTGTGCTTATACAATGTGGGATAAGCATTTTGTGGAAAAAAAAAGGTACATCCTGCCACAGTTGTTCCTTCCACTTGTGTAGCCCTTTTTGGTGAGAGAATTGTATTTGCCATGGTTTTAAACGTATGGTTTTTTCCCTGACAATGTGTCCTCAGGGGGTTTATCGAAGAATAAATAAAGCGTCCAGTTCACTGGCATTGTTCCCCGGGCCCCAAAAGGGTTTTTTTTCCCCTTTGTGTTTTCAAAGTCATGGGGCTGGGGAAAAAATCGTCACCCTCCCGCAATCCCAGATGCGGTTGTGGTGGGGTCTGGATATTGTCCGTGGTTGTGGTTGTGCAGGGTTTTGGGGGGTGTGGGGGGAGGGCGGGGGTGGTTGTTGTGCTGGTCGCAGCGGGGGTAGTTGCGTGGCCCCCTGATGGGCCCCGTGGGCCGTGCCACCTCACTATCATCACCACTGCCTCCTCCCCCCTGTCACCATTTTTACCCCTGTTACAAAATCGTCATTTCCTATCAGGTGTGGTGTAGGGCCCGGGTGTGTCCCAGGTTTTTCCTTCCCCTTGGAAAAAATATGAAAAAATACCAAAACCGAGCTAGTGTACATACTGCGCTTCTGGGGAATATTATCTGTCACTAGAATCTTTCAATGACCCTTTAATCACTATCACTATCATGCTACATTTGGGTGTTGTACAGACCCAAATAGTTTCCCCTTTTCGCCTGGTACGGCGAACGTGACGTGAACAAGCCCGGCACAGCCCAGAGGGGGGAAAGGGTTTTGGGTCATCTGGGTTTTCATCATAATTCGTTATCCCGGGCACTTTTTCCGGTAAACTACTTTTAAAAAACCCCGGAATTCACTGTCACTGCATTTTCATCGCTGTTAGAGCATACTTGGGAAAAAAAGACCCCCAATCCGCCGAGGGTGAGGAAATTTTACAGAGGCATGGTGAAAAAGGGGTTTAAAAACTGGCGTTCCACAATGCACCGCTGGGCCCCCAATTTTTTTTTCCGGGTGCACCCCCGACCATTGACCCCCATTCTCTTTGGGTTTTGGCCTACCCCTTTGGCGCTTGATTTGAACCCACTAAAATTTTGGGGTTTAAAAAATACTCAGAAACATTGGCCGAAAAGAGTATTTATAAAGTCGAAAACAGTAAAGGGGTTAAAGAAATCTTCCTCTGATATACTTTCAGACTATTTGGGGCCTACAGACACTTTTCCTCCATCGTTTTCATTAGGTCTAGATGGTTCAAGGTTGGTCTGAAGCCATACTGCCCCCCATCATTTTCTTGCCCCGTACTAATAGGTAATTAAAAGGGCCTTTTCCTTCTGAGGTTGCCCTTTCATCCCCAAAAGGGATGGAAAAAGTGTTTCGACCCCTCTTCCTGTGAGTCAGAGAAGCCCCTGAAGGCTCAGATGAGACAATGTCTCGTGAGATTCATGGGGTTTTAAAACCAGGATGCTACTCTCAAAAGCGAGGTGTAGGATCCCCGGGTTCCTTGTTAGATAAAAGTGAAGAAATGCCCCCCGATACCATAAATGTCTTGATGGGTAGACCAAAGCCCGGGTTCCCTACTGTCCTCCTTTGATTTTCCCTGCTTTAAGCCTTTTAGATAATCGAAGGACTCCTTTGTCAATTTTACAACGTAATTCCCCTTCTCTTCAGAATTGCCATAATGCGCTAAAAAAAATCAAGTTATAAAAGGAAAAACTTTTCTAAAAATTTTTGAATATAAAAAGGTATGTTTAAAGTCATATTAAAATTAAAATTCGAGGAAGACTATTCCATCTTAGTTTTTCCAGTAAATGCAGAGAACTGTTCTTAAAAGGGCTCATGACCTCCCGGGCCGGACTTTTCTGCATTTTTAAAAACCTTAAAAAAAATCGGGGAAACCTATTTTTGCCCAAAAATGTCTCGAGTCACACCTAATGTAGATTTTGTAAATTTTCCCAACTGTCCCCTCCCGAGGTACCGGGCGAGTACCTATGGTAAAAAATGCCTATCTTTTGGTCCCCCTTTGAAAGAGTAGCTTTGACATCGTTGGTCCTTATCTCACTTTCATCGGGGGGACATAGTATTATTAACATTTTGATTATGCTTGATTTCCCCTGAAGCCGTACCCTTAAAGCCCATAACTACTAAAAGGGTGGCTGAAGCCTTTTTTCCTCTTTCCGGTGGGCACCCTAGAAAAATTTTTTTGCCCGTGGGAAAATTACATCTGATTAATGCAACATTCTCCCAACTTCTGGGGGAAAGCCTTCTTCACCACCCCTATCATCCCACGAAATGGGGGGTTTGAACCCCAGCATTCGATTCTCAATCTATTTTAAGGAAACTTTGCCCCCTTAAAACCCTAAGGAGTGGCATCGTTACTACCTTGCTTTGTTTGCAAGGGGGGAAGTTCCCGGACTCTGGGGTTTCACCTTTTTAAACTTTCTATGGTAACAGGAAAGGGTCCATTGTCCACCCTTCATGATTTGGGGGATAATAGGGGGTAAATGCTGATTTTCGTCTTTTTCCCATTTTCTCCTTGCCTTTAATCCAAACTTGAGGAGACCTCGACATAGTTTAAAAAAAACTTACATTGTCAAGGACCATACAAAAACCTATTTTGTTCCAAAAGTCAGAGGAGAGTTTTAAGTAGGGGGAAGTTTTGTACTTTTGCCTATCAATCAAAAAAATTTATTAGTAGCAGGGAAAGGTCCATATAAAGTATTAAAAATTTTGGGGAAATTTGACTACCTCATAGAAGAAAAAGGGGAAAACCTAAGCTTTTCATATCAACACCCTTTAAAGAAATATTACGAAAAATTTGGGTAACTGCCTTAATAACTTTGACTTTTTTTTTTCCCACACGAACTTGATAAAAAAAACTGAAGAATGAAAAGGTGTGGTAATTCACCTCTACTTAGATATAGAAGAACTCTGATTTGGTGATTTGACCCTGGGGAAAAACCAAATTAATATTAATGAATCTTGGATGCGAAAGAGCAAAAACTACTTCAATTGTGAGTAACTTTTCAGAGTCTTTATGATTTCCGGTTTTTACCTCCAGGTATTTTAAGATTGACTTGTGACGGACAACCCTTTATCAAAAAAATTATCCCCATTTCCATTCCCTTGGGAGCATTTGACCGAGGGTTAAAAAATTATTAAAATAAAGATCATTGAACCTTCAGAATTTTGCATATTCTCACCAGTATCATGGTTAAGAAGGGGATAATTAAATTGCTTGCTATTGATTCAGGGGCCCTTTAAAATGCTAAAATTTGGGTGGGATGCTGAGCCTATGCCCTTAATGTGCGACTACACAATTTTTGAACTTCCTTTTTTCGAGTTGATATTGCCGGCATATCATCAAGTATGTTAGATCCTTCTTCTAAGCAGTACACCCTTTCCTACACACCAAGGACTGATGAATATAGAAACTATGCCCTTGGGTTTTTGGTAACTGCCTGGCACCTACGTGGACTGTGAGAAAGGGGGGGTAATATCCCAAATTTTTCATTTTATTTTGATAACATTTACGAATAAAATCCACGTGGGGCAAAATACCCAAACATTAACATCAGTTTTGCGTGGGTTACGCTCACAGGGCCCTCACTCCCAAGCGAAGAAATATTTCCCTTTGGGATAACAAGATTATATTTGGTGATATTTTCTAAAAAACTTTGCACCCTCTCCCCAGTAGACAAAGCTTTATTGAATTTAAAATTCCCCAAAACCAAAAAAAGCTCATGCTAGCTTTCTGGTTTGAAAATTTTTATGCAGGTTTACCCCAAACCCTTTTATGTCTTACGGGCTCTTATCCGACTTCCTTAAAAAGTCTGTGAAGGGAACCTCTTGAACTTTTTTTTTGGTAGTCGGGAAAAAATTTAATGAGTTAAAAAAAATTTTTCTCGAAAGACCCTATACTTAAATTCCGATATTAATAAAACATTTTGTTTTGGAATGGCCCCCCAAAACGCTTAGGGGCAGTGCTACTACAATACCATGTGTACCTTCCCCGTATGCTTTTCCTAAGCGGAAAAATCCTTCCCGCAGAAAAAAAAGGGTACTCCCCCTAGAAAAGGAAAGTTTGGCCCTTGTGTGGGGTTCTCCAAATTTAAAATTTTATTTCTGGGAAAAGAATTCTTTTAGAAAGGCCACAAACTTTTGATTACCCAAAAAATTTTAAGGGCCACAGTCGCCCCTTGAGGGGGACTTGGGACTCCGGCTTTTAAAATTTCCAAATTTTGTTATCAATGGTTATCATTATTTCTCTGACTGGGTTAAGGGGTGACAGTCAGTAGAAGATTTGTTGCCTTTCGCGGGGCTTCCACTGTTAGAACTTTTTCCTCCCTATCTTCTTTAGATATCCTTGACAAAAATCTTGGGTTTTGGGGGAGGTGAGGGGAAAAGTTCTAGATAGGATAGCTAGGAGTATATAAAATAGTTTCATTCCGGGTACTTGTTAAGGTAGGGTAAATCCACTCCCGTATTTTCCCCCCCCCTTTTTTTTCCCCCCCCCCGAAAGTGATAGTTTGATTGCCGGGGTGCTTTTTTAAGGTGGGTCAGTCTACTCCCCCATCCCTTTTTCCCCCTTCTTCCCCCCCCCCCCAAAAAGGGACGTGTGGGGCTCCGGGCCAAAACAAATCATAGATACAGCTCCCGCATACTCTTGGGACAGGAGGGGCATCTGCCAATCAACGAGTAGAATTTAAAAGGGACGGACTAACGTTTGAGAGTCCCAATTCTGATCCACTTTCCTGTTTTTGTTGCAAGTAGCAGGGTAAACCCTCATCATTGCAGTGGAAAAAAACCTGCTTTCCCTTTTCTGGAGGTTAACACGGCTATACTGTGAAGAGCTAGCCAGTGGGTTGTAACCAACACCTTGGACCCCCCCCCATCATCAGCAAGGCTACATTTCAACAGCATGCAGTGTCACCAACACCAGACACCCCAAATTTATTATATTTAGCGTAAATTTAGGTATCATTTATATTTTTCCCTTTGTCATTTTTTTTAAAGTGGTTAATATTTCATATTTAAGTGTTTATATTTTTATATTTTTTTAATAATAAAATGTTATGTTTGGCTGTTATTATTTTCCTTTTTTTATTCATTAATTTTCCCGAGGAGGAGCCCGCCCTTGGGAAAAACTGTCTGAAGTTGTTACAGGGCTGAGTAAGCCTTACATAGGTAAAACTACAAAATAATATTTTTTAGTTACCCCCCCGGTTTGATTTTGAGGAAAACTAATTCTTTGGACATACCCACACAGCTTCTTTAAAAAAAGTCTCTTTTACATCAAATTTTTTTTCTGATGTTGTATCATGTTTATATGCTAGTAATGGGTTTTTATTATAAAATTTTTAGGGAAAAAATCATAGATGGGTTTTGAAAATGCCTTATTGATGTAAATAAGACATTTTGTGTCCCAAGAGTGATTATTATTTTCGTAGTATTGGCGTCATGAGTAGAGAACTTAGCGATTTTAATGTGTACCTGACCCAGACAGTGTGTAAGTATTTTTGGCAGGTACAATAAGATAATTATCAGAGTACATAAAAATATGCAGTAACTTTTTAAAACACTTGAAAATTTTTAAAAATTTTTACATAATAGATGTGGTCACGGAAAAAGTAAACAAAACCGGGTGGGGGGGGGGGGGGCCGAATTTTTAAAAAACCGCTTGCCTATAGAAAATTTTTAGGTAGGAACGCCCTAAAGCGGGGGGCCTTTTTGTATTATGTTTGTACATGCTTGAGGGGACCTATGTTCAACGAACCAAGTGTCCTGAAAAACTTGCATTTTATGAGACAAAAAAAGACACCGTAATTCTATTATCATGTAAAAAAATTATGTCATTTTTTTTAATCAAAAAGAAGCGCTAAGGGCCCAAGGGATCCCTGAGGGTAGGGGAAGGGAAACAAGGGATTGGGTGGCGAAGGGAGGGGAGATGACAGCAGGTTCGGAAAAACCGGGGGAGGGGGGTTGTACGGGGGGAGGGGTAGCAAGAGATACAAGTAAAAGGGCTGAAAGTATCGAATTTGTGAAGTAAGTCAGTCGTTGTCAAAAGTCAAGAGAGAGTCCTTTAAAAAATGGGGTTTCCCTCAGCGAGAAGGGAAGGAAAGAGAGCACGGGGCGAAGACGCGACAGAGGGAAATTCTGCGTGCTCGTTGATAAAAATGGGCAGCCAACGAATGTGGCTGATTAATGGGGCTTTTCAATTCTCACAGAGAGGAGCAAGAGCCTCCCAGGGATATCCTGAGTAAAACGAGTTTGGCCAATGCGAAGACGGGAGAGAGTATCCCCAACCCCGACATGGTGATAAGAAGACGGCCCGTAACCTATAAAACCGGGTTTAATAGACTGAAGTTTTTTCCGGGATAGTAGACCAACGTTGTGCCAACGGGTGTAGGGGGGAAGTATTACAGAAAAAAAGTCCGTACATGGAATACCTCTATAAGAAAATGGTGGTATGACTGCTGACCCCCCGCAGCAGTGTCTGCCCGTTCATTGCCCGTACTCAACATGACCAGGGACCCAACAAAAAAAAAATTCTTTATGTTAGTAAAAAATGCGGCGTAGCCAAATTGGATCGGAGGATAAGGGTGGGTGTATCAAATTTTTTTTTAGCCTGTAAAGCACTAAGGGGTCGAGC
>NC_069470.1:27780533-27807898 GCF_026875155.1 Cherax quadricarinatus
GTAAAGTGTAAGGGTAGAGTTATAATTGAAAGAATTAAGAGTAAGACGGAGAATAGGATAGCAGATGAACAAGGAGGCTTTAGGAAAGGTAGGGGGTGTGTGGACCAGGTGTTTACAGTGAAACATATAAGGAACAGTATTTAAAATAAGGCAAAAGGGGTCTTTGTGGCATTATGGATTTGGAAAAGGCGTATGACGGGTGGATAGGGGGCAATGTGGCAGATGTTGCAAGTGATGGTGTAGGAGGTAGGTTACAAAGCAGTGAAGAGTTTTTACGAGGATAGTGAGGCTCAAGTTAGAGTATGTAGGAAAGGGGGAAAATTTTTTTCCCAGTAAAAGTAGGCCTTAGACAAGGATGTGTGATGTCACCGTGGTTGTTTAATATATTTATAGATGGGGTTGTAAGAGAAGTAAATGCGAGGTCTTGGCAAGAGGCGTGGAGTTAAAAGATAAAGAATCACACACAAAGTGGGAGTTGTCACAGCTGCTCTTTGCTGATGACACTGTGCTCTTGGGAGATTCTGAAGAGAAGTTGCAGAGATTGGTGGATGAATTTGGTAGGGTGTGCAAAAGAAGAAAATTAAAGGTGAATACAGGAAAGAGTAAGGTTATAGGATAACAAAAAGATTAGGTGATGAAAGATGAATTCAGATTGGAGGGAAGAGTATGGAGGGGGTGAACGTATTAGATATTTGGAGTGGACGTGTCAGCGGATGGGTCTATGAAAGATGAGGTGAATCATAGAATTGAGGGGGAAAAAGAGTGAGTGGTGCATTTAGGAGTCTGTGGAGACAAAGAACTTTGCCCTTTGGAGCAAAGAGGGGAATGTATGAGAGTATAGTTTTCCCAACGCTCTTATAGGGGTGTGAAGCGTGGGGATAATTTCAGCGAGGAGAAGGCTGGAAGGCAGGGGGAGATGTCTGCCCTGGGGGCTTTGTGGGTGTGAATTTAAAATGCGGGAAAATTTTCGTAGTTTGGA
The DNA here is from genome assembly GCF_026875155.1 of Cherax quadricarinatus. NCBI lineage: Eukaryota > Metazoa > Arthropoda > Malacostraca > Decapoda > Parastacidae > Cherax > Cherax quadricarinatus. Next base: position 27,781,513 of record NC_069470.1, read on the forward strand.
AGTTGGGGAGAGGTGGGGGTTTTACCAAAACGTTTTCCAGGGGGCGGGGGAAGGGGTTGTTGAGGGTTGGGACTGTAGGAGAATGGAGCAAAAACAGAATGATTCAAAGTGTACAGTCGTAGTGGAAAAGGCGGGGTAGGGGGCCTGGGAAAGGGTTGGAGGGAGGGGGTAAAGGGGGGTTTTGTGTGCGAGGGGTTTGGGATTTCCCACAGCATGCGTGAGCGTGTTTTGATAGGAGTGAATGGAGACAAATGGTTTTTAATACTTGACGTGCGTTGGAGTGTGAGCAAAGAAACTTTATAAAGGGGATTCAGGAAACCCGGCAGCCGGACTTGGTCCGGGAAAAGGGAATACAGTCCCCTGCACTCTGAAGGAGGGGTGTTAATGTTGCAGTTTAAAAACTGTAAAGCCCCCTTCTGGCAAGACAGTGATGGAGGAATGATGGTAAAGTTTTTTTTTTTCGGCCACCCTGCCTTGGGGGGAATGGGCCCGGGTGGAAATAAAAAAATAAATAGTGAAGGTGAGGAAGCCAAACTGAAAATTAAAAAGTGAGAAATACAAATTGTTTCATAATTCAAAAGAATATTTTTCTACTTTAACAAGTTTCTCTCAGTTTTTACTTCCTTATATTTTCACATTTTTTATTAAGAATATCTACAAAATCTGATAATAGCTTTATAAATCCCGATTTTCAAATTTTTTAAAACTATAATAATTTAAAATAAAATTTTAGCAGTTGTGTAAGACATACAGATAAGGGCCTAATTCAGGACATAGTTGTTGAAAATATGTATTGACGTGTGCTCCCGGGAATTTTGGTTTATATACTTGTAAGGGGAACCAAAATAAGTGTGTGGGTGTGTGTACGTGTTGTCTGTGTGTGCTTTGCTGTACTTGGTATTTGTGTTTATTTGTAGACGTTTCATGATTTGCATATATAAAAGAAGAGAATGCAAAAAAAAAACAAACTAAAAATTTTTTGCAGCAGATTTCTTGTGGAAGACAGAGTCACATAGGGACAAAATATAAAAAATAATGAAAACGAAAAAAAAATAACAAACAGCCTTTGTCCCTGACTTGTTTCGGACGTTCACAACTGCTTTGTCCCTGACTTTGTTTGTGGACATTAACAACTGTTTTGCCCGACTTTGTTTTGGTACTTTTCAAAACTGTTTTTGCCCCCTCCCTTTGTTTGTGGTACATTTAACAACTTTTTTGCCCCTGTCCTTGTTTCGGTACATTTAAAACAACTGTCTTTTCTGTCTTTGTTTGTTTTTACAGTTAAAACTGTTTTTGCCCCTGTCTTTGTTTCTGTACAGTTCACAACTGTCTTTCCCCTCCCTTTGTTTGTGGTACAGTTAACAACTGTCTTTGCCCCTGTCTTTTTTTCGGTACGGGTCCAACTGTCTTTGTCCCTGTTTTTTTCGGTACATTTAAAAACGTCTTTGCCCCTGTTTTTGTTTCTGGTACGGGTCACAACTGTCTTTGCCCCTGTCTTTGTTTCGGTACGGGTCACAACTGCTTTGTCCTGTCTTTTTTCGGTACAGTTAAAAACTGTCTTTGTCCGGTCTTGTTCTGGTAATTTTAAACAACTGTCTTTGTCCCTGTCTTGTTTCTGGTACATTCACAACTGTCTTTGTCCGTTTTTTTTTTCTGGTACAGGTCCAACTGTCTTTGTCCCTGTCTTTTTTGGTACAGTTAAAAACTGTTTTTTGTCCCGTCTTGTTTCTGGTAAGTTCAAAACTGTTTTTGTCCCTGTCTTGTTTCTGGTACAGGTCACAACGTCTTTGCCCCTGCCTTTTTTTGTGGTAAGTTAAAAATTTCTTTGTCCCTGTCTTTGTTTTGGTCGGGTCACAACTGTCTTTGTCCCTCCCTTTGTTTGGGTACATTTAAAAACTGCTTTGCCCGTCTTTGTTTCGGTACGGGCAAAACTGTCTTTGTCCCGTTTTGTTTTGGTAAGGTCAAAACTGTCTTTGTCCCTGCCTTTTTTCTGGTCATTTCACAACGCTGGACATGTTAGATTAAATTGCAAATATTGTTTAAGTTAAAAAAAATATTAGTGTTTGCCTTACCTGCTGTTTTCCCAAGCAATGTAGTCAAAATTTGTGACTGACAGAGTGAGGAAAAGAAAAAATATAAGTTTGGGTTTTTGTTCCCAGAGTTATTAAGGTCCACAGGCAATATACAAGTGGGGTTAAAACAGCAGTATCTAGCACTGCAAAATCCTTTTTTGTCAATAAAACTAACTATCGTGAAGGGCGATTTTAATAAGGAGATTTTTTATGTGGTGAGAGAGTGAGTTCTGTGAAAAATAGTGAAACTTTTGGGAATTTTGAGTCATGTAATTGTTTTGTTAAACATAAATACCATTTGGGAACATTTTTGGGAGACTTGTGGAGACATTTTGGGGGGATATTGTGGGGAAAATTTTGGGAGACATTTGGGGGGACATTGTGGGAGACATTTGGGGGACATTGTGGGGGACATTGTGGAGACATTGTGGGGGAAAATTGTGGGAGACATTGGGGAGACATTGTGGGGGACATTTTGGGAGAATTGGGAGACATTGTGGGAGACATTTTGGGGGGACATTGTGGAACAATGGGAGACATTTTGGAGACATTGTGGGAGACATTGTGGGGGCATTGTGGAGACATTGTGGGAGACTTTTTGGGAGACATTGTGGGAGACATTTTGGGAGACATTGGGGAGACATTTTGGGGGAATTGTGGGGACACGTTGTGGAAAATGTTTTGGAAAAAATACAGGGGTCATCAAAATTTAGCTAAAAAATTTTTTATTTTCGTTTACTTCCCGTGCAATAAAAATCAGATTGGTAGGTAAACACATAGGCAAAAGTTAGGGAATTTATTCCCCGAAAAAGTTTCGCCTACACATAGGCTTTTTCATCGAATACAGAAAGTAGGCAGGAACAGAGAGATTGGAAAACATGAATCAGTCCTCACCCCTTAAGTCGTAAATTTGAGGTTGTCAGTCCCCCCAGCCTGGAGAATTTCTTCCCTATTCAGGAACTACTGAAGATCAATACGTGCGGAGACTTAAATACGTCGGAAGGAGAGGTCAGAGTAGTATGTAGTAGTGAGAATGTACCACGAGGGTCTGGTCCCCTCTCAGATATTCCCGACTATGGAAAATGAACTTCCCAGGCGGGGGACTGACAACCTCAAATTCTACGACTTCAAGGGTGATGGACTGATTACATCGTTTTCACATCTCTACTGTTCCTGCCTACTTTCTGTATTCGACTGAAGAAGCCTACTGTGTAGGCGAAACGTTTCGGAATAAAGTTGCCTAACTGTTGCCTATGTGTCTTACCTACCAACCTGTCGGTATTGTATACCATTTTGATATAAATATCAGATGTTAGACAAAGATGAGAGAAATATGTGTCGTGGTTATCGTGTTAGTTACCATTTTGTCCTAGGCACATGTCGATTAGACACTAGGCCTGTAGTATATGCGTGCGTGCGTGTGTGTACTCACCTAATTGTACTCACCTAATTGTGGTTGCAGGGGTCGAGACTCAGCTCCTGGCCCCGCCTCTTCACTGATCGCTACTGGATCCTCTCTCTCTCTGCTTCCTGAGCTTTGTCATACCTCTTCTTAAAACTATGTATGGTTCCTGCCTCCACTACTTCACTTGCTAAGCTATTCCACTTGCTGACAACTCTATGACTGAAGAAATACTTCCTAACGTCCCTGTGACTCGTCTGAGTCTTCAGCTTCCAGTTGTGACCCCTTGTCCCTGTGTCCCCTCTCTGGAACATCCTATCTCTGTCCACCTTGTCTATTCCCCGCAGTATCTTGTATGTCGTTATCATGTCTCCCCTGACCCTTCTGTCCTCCAGTGTCGTCAGTCCGATTTCCCTTAACCTTTCCTCGTACGACATTCCCTTGAGCTCTGGGACTAGCCTTGTTGCAAACCTTTGTACTTTCTCTAACTTCTTGACGTGTTTGACCGGGTGGGGGTTCCAGACTGGTGCTGCATACTCCAGTTGGGCCAAAACATACCAGTGTACGTTCTTAAACGTTTTCCTTTTTGAGTATCGGAAGCTATTTCGGGGTTTGCCGGCGCCCATAGCTGCAGCGGTTTATTTGGTTGATGTTGCCCCCGGTGATGTACTCGGGTTATGGCCACCCAAGGTCTTTCCCCCGAGTGAGGTTGTAGTCTTTGTCCCCTGCCTATATTCTGTCTGCGGTCTTCTTTCCCCCCTCCCAATTTTAAAGGATTTGCTTTGGCTGGATTAAATTCGGGGCCCAGTTATGGACCACATGTCCGCCCCCGGTCTCTTTGCAGTCCTGCCTCATCCTCGCGATTTTTAAATTTTCTCAAACTTCACGTCATTGCGAACAGGGACATTTAGAGTTTTCCTTCCATCTGTCGTTTTACTTTACAAAAAATAGCCTGGCCCGAATGACCCTGTGGGAAACCCCCTGTAAAAGGCGCCCTGTGATACCCCTTTTGTACCTGCTCGTTGCTGCCCCCCCTGTCAGGTTTTCCCTTATCCCTTGCAGTGCCCTTTTCTTTTATGTGTGCCTGTCCCAGCTTCTGCCTAATCTCTTGGGGGAACTGTGTAAAGGCCTTCCTGAAAATTAGGAAAACGCAATCTACCCCAACCCTCTCTTGTGTGTGTGTTGTGTGTTGTGTGTGTGTGTGTGTGTGTGTGTGTGTGTGTGTGTGTATGTGGTGTGTATGTGTGTGTTTGTGGTGTGTGTGTGTGTGGTGTGTGTGGTGTGTGTGTGTGTGTTGTGTTGCGTGTTGGTGGTGTGTGTGTGTGGTGTGTGTGTTTGTGTTTGTGTATGTATGTGTGCGTGTGTGTGTTTTTGTGTGTGTGTGGTGTGGTTTTGTGTGTGTGTGTCTGTGGGTTGTGTTGTGTGTGTGTGTGTGTGTGTGTGGGTGTGTGGTGTTAATCACCATTTTACTCACCTATTTGTGGTTTTTCAGGGGTGAGTACAGCTCCCGGCCCCCCCTCTTCGCTGATTGACTAGGTTCTTCTTCCCCTGCCCCCGGGCTTTCATTTCACGCCTTTTAAAAATATGTATGGTTCCTGCCTCCACCAATCATTTCTGGCTTTCCATGGCCCGACCTTACTTTTGATGAAAAAAAATACTTTAAAAATCCTTTGATTCATCTGAGTCTTCAACTTCAATTGTGACCTTTGTGTCTGTGTCCCTTTTCTGGCATCCCTTTTTTTTGGTCCATCGTCTATTCCGCCCCCAGTATTTTTTAAAGTCGTTTAATGCTCCCTGACCCCCCTGGCCTCCAGTGTCGTCAGGCCCGTTTCCCCTCAACTTTCTTCATAGGACAATTTCCCCCTACTTTGGGGCTAGTCTTGTTGCAAAATTTCACTTTTTTAATTTCTTGGACCCCTGCTTGATGGTGTGGTTTTTCCCAAACTAGTGCTGCTTTATCCGTATGGGCCCCCGTGATGGTGTACAGAGTCTTAAACGAAACCTTTTCTGAGGTATCGGAACGCTTTTCCGTAGGTTTGCCAGGGGCCCCCCGTTCCGGGGGCCAAGGATTCAGGAGGGCTAGATGATGGCAGGTCATTTGGTACTGGAGAACTTCATGTACCAAACGTAGCGCGACACTTCAATGAGAGAGGGAGGAGGATTGAACCAGGCAAGGTGGACTTAGTATTCACTTCAAGTGTGCAGATAGCGGGACATAACATATGAAAGACCCCACTTGGGGCCAGTGACCTTGTGGTTTTAGCTTCGAATACACAGTAGAGCTACAAGTGGAGGGAGAAGCAGCGGAGGCAGGACGAATGAAGCCAAACTTACAAGAAAGCGGAACAACACAGGAAATGAGGAACTACCTGTACGGGGTTCAGTGGGACGCAGACTGGCAGGGAAGGCAGTTAATGGATGGGGGGGGGGGATGGAATTTGTGCAGCCAACAATTGCAAGGGAGGCTGAGGAAGAGGTTTGTAACCAAGGGTAACAGGAGTACATGGTAAAAAAAGCCAGGATGAGCCCCATGGTTTACCAAAGGAGCAGGGAGGCAAAAAACAGTGTGCTTAGGGTATGAAGTAATATCAGAAGGCAAAAGGGACCCAGGAGAATAAGGAGAACAGTCGTAGAGCCAGAAAAAAACGATATATGCATCAGATAAGTAAGGGAGGCCCAAAGACAATTATGAAATTGAAATAGGCCAGCGAAAGCAAAATCTGACCCGTAGAAACTGTTGTACAGCACATCAGGAGGAAAACAAACAGGTAAAGGACCAGGTAATCAGGCTAAGGAAGGAAGGAGGAGAGAGACAACAGGAAATGACCGTTGAAGTATGTGAAGAAACTCAAAATAGATTCAAAGAAGTGTTCACAGAGGAGACAGAGGGACTCCAGAAAGACGGAGAGGGGGGACCACCACCAAGTGCTGGGACACAGTGCACACAACCGAGGAAGAAGTAGGAAAGAGGCTTCTGATGTGAGCTAGATACCTAAATAAAGGCAATGGGGCCAGTTAAAACCTCTCCCATGGGTTTTGAGAGAGGGACCAGAGGCGCTACTATGTGTACCCCTAAACAAACAATATTCAATACATCTATCGAAACAGAGAGAGAGATTGCCTGAGGCATGGAAGACAGCAAATGTAGTCCCATCTTAACATAGGAGACAGACATGAAGCGTTAAACTACAGACCAGTGTCACTGACATGTATTGTATGCAAAATCATGGCGAAGATTAATCGGAGAAGAGTGGTGGAAAACCTAGAAGGAATGATCTCATCAACAGCAGCCAGAATGGTTTCAGGGACGGGAAATCCTGTGTCACAAACTAACTGACACCTCGTCGCGTACCATGAATCGTTGTTGCCTCACTGTCAGATATTCTCTGATCATTGCAGTGCCTTTCCTGTTATGTGTGCCTGGTCCGTAGCTTTTGCAGTAACCTCTTGTCGAGGGGAACTGTGTCGTAGCCTTCTTGCAGTCCAAAAAATACGCAGTTCGATCCACCCCTCTATCTATCTTGTTCTTACTTCTGTCACCTTGTCATTTAAAACTCTAGTAGGTTTCGTGTCACAGGATTTCTTCCCTGAAACCGTGACTGCGTTGTCAATTAGACACTTGTTTCTTTCCAGGGGCCCCAACACTCTCCTCCTGATGTTCTTCTCCATGACCATTGCATACTTACTACGTTAGTGATACTGGTTTGGGATACTACATTTGCAATTTTCCATAACCTCAGGGAGTTGCACAGTTTCAAATGATGTGTGAAGATCTTTGTTAATGGCTAACACAATATCTATGACCTCCCTCTTTAAGGTCCATGGAGTGATGTTGTCTGGTCCCAACGCCTTTGAGGAGTCTAGTTCGCATAGCGCTTCTTCACCTCCTCCTTGGTTATATGTACTCATTCAAGCACTTGTGTGTGCCCCCTGTTCTTGTTACTCTGGAGTCCCTACTCGATTTCCACTGTAATACCTCTTTTAATCTTGTGTTGAGCTCATGACATACTCTCGGTCGTTTCTTGTGAATTCCCGTCACACCTTTCCTCAGTACTGATTACCTGGTCCTTGACTGTTGTTTTCCTCCTGACCGCTGGCTGTTACTACCAGCTTAGGGTCAGTCTTTACTTTTGATGCATGTCTTTGATTCTTAATTGTCTCTGACGCCTCCCTTATTATCTGTGAATATTCGTTTCTCGGCTCTTCGGTGATTTCCTTTATTTTCCTGTGTTCTCTGTCTTCTGTACCGTTTCCATTCTCTAGTACACCTTGTTTTTGCCTAACCTTACACCTTTGGTGTGAACAAGGGGACTCGTTCTGTTCTTCCCATTATTTCTGTTTCCATTGGGAACAATCATATCATCTGCTCCTTGCATTTTGTTGTACATAGTCCATCAGTTCTTGTTACGGTTTTTCTGTCAGTTCCATTCTCCCACTGAATGTCTTGAAGGAAGTTGCATCATGCCTGTAGTAGTTCCCCCTTTTTGTAGTTTGGTTTTTACCAGCCTTTTCTGATACTCTCTCGCACTTGGAGCTCAACTATGTGAAGTCGAAGCACAGAACACATGATCTCTAGCTCCCAGGGATTTCATACATGATTCTACCTACGATGTCGAACTACTCATGGTGGATACATGGTTCCAAACCTGCTGGTTCATCCTCTCCTCTCTCTCTGGTAGTGTCTCTAACATGTTGATGCATGAGGTACTCCAGTACCCACATCCATCATCTTGGCTCTCATGTTTCGGGACCCCCTTGGGGCTCCAGGTTTTCCCAGTTCAATCTCTTGTGATTGAAATCACCCATAACTAGTAACTTTGCCTCCCCCCATGTGTGCTCTCCTGGCCACCTCGGCTAGTGTTACGATGATGCATTGCTCTGTTCTTCATCGTTTTCTTTCTTTGGCCTCCTGCAGTTCTGTGGTGGGTTGTACATTACTTCCAATTTTTATCCTTATGTCCCGCCGACTGGATAGTTCCTACTATGTAGTCCTTTCGCCCATGACATCACATTACTTCCATTTTCTCAATACCCCCACTGGTTTTTAATGAGCAGTGCAACTCTCCTCCCCTCTCATCCCTCTGTCTTTCCTGAGGATTTGAAATCCGGATGGAAAGATTGAATCTGTTATTTTTCTGGTGAGTTTTGTTTCTAGTGAAGTGCTATTATGTGGGGATGTCTCTTGATTTCTTTTACGTGCCACTCCTATTACTTGTTTTCGTTATTCCATATGCATTTGTATACCACACCTATTCACTTCTTTTCTAAGACTGTGGGTTTTTTTTTTTTTTCCCTTTTTGAGGAGGTATATTGGGGTTAGGGAAGTGGGAGAGCCTGGTAAGAACTATGGGGTTGTGCTGTGGGGTGAAGTTTGTAAGGAGTGGCGGAGGGGCGCTATTGGATGTGGCATGGTGTTTTGATATAGTGTGTTTGGTTTGCACCTGGGGTTTGACCTGGTTGGGAGGCTTCTATAGAAAAGTTGTGAGGGAGGCGTATTGATCTTCTTCCTGGGTCTGGGATCTCCTTGTCTGTTCTTCTACATTCTCTCTCTTTCTCCTTTCGCCTTTTGTACCATCTCTTTCGTTTATGCCTTTATTCTTGTGTTCTGTCAAGGGTCGAGATACACCTTCACTGTATGCGTCATGTCCCTTATAGTGCTTTCTCGTGCAGGATCCTGGTCCGAGTCGCTTCTGCCTTGAAAGGTCCTCTCATGGCCGGGTTTTTCTTTTTTTACAAACCCCCTATTATCGAAAATTTTCCAGCTGCGGTCTCTATATTCGTCTTCTCCTTTATTGCTTTCATGATGCTTTCAGATTGCTTTTTTTTACCTTGTTGTCTTGCTTCATATGTTTCCCCTTCGATTCCTTGGAGCCCTATCAAAAGACTGACATACAACTTTCATTCTCCGCACTGCTTTCCCTGTGTATCCTCCTCATTTAAATTTGGTTTCCTCCACTGCAGCTTTCTTTCATCAGTTTCAATGGCTTAATGTTCTTGGGCTCAGTGGCCTGTCATTTTTCCCTTCTCGGCTTTCCTTGGGCTTGATTTGTTGTCTGTAGGGCCTCCACATAAAGCTTTGCTATTTCATTTGCTACGTCTCCTCTGATAGTGATCTCATGCTGTTGTGCCCATTCTTTTCCTACAGTCCCTTATTTGTGGCCTGAGGTAGCCAGTAGCTGTCTCTGTTGTCAACCCAAATTGTTCTTTAGTTCTTTAGGCTGTTTCGATTTTTGATTTCCTCTTCTAATCTATGTATCATAGCTTCTGCTGCTTTGACATGCACCTCCCACTTCATGATTTCCATTTCTATCCTCTCTCTCCATTATCATGGCTAGTTCTTCTTGTTTCTTTTCATTCCTTATCCCTTGTTATGAGCTCGCTGGCCCAATCTTCCTTTGCATTTTCATCCTCCTGTCACTTGGTTTTTTTTCTTGTTGCTCTATGGCAACATTTTGTTTTATCCTTGATTGCCTCAGAGTGGAAGGTCACTATGTAGTTCTGTATGATTAGGTTAGTAGTGTGTATGTCAGAGTGTGGGGGGGGATGTAGTGGAGGAAACGTGGCTATGTGGGTAGCTGAGTGGGGACAGGGGTGGGGAGGGTTAGGAGTGGAATGAAAACGGTGGGGAGGGGAAGGGTGGATCGAGGAGAGGGGAGGGTCAGGGGATGTAGTGAGATGTCGGTGGTGAGGGGAAGTGTATGTGTGTCTGGATATGTGTGTGTGTGATGCTGTGTGTGTGTGTGTGTGTGTGTGTGTGTAATTTTGTGTGTATTGTGTTGTGGATTTATGAGTGGGGTTGTATGATGTACTGAAAGGTAGGTGGCTTGTGCGTTTAAGGTAAGTTCTCAGTGGTCTTGGCTGACCAACCTCCATCTTGATGACCTGACCCCCCAACTACTGGGACTTAAAGCACTTACTTACAGTGTGGGCTGTGTGTGTGTGTGTGTGTATGTGTGTATAGTCGGCGTGTGTGTATGTGAGTGTGTTGTCGTGTGTGTGGGTGTATATGTGTGTGTGTGTGTGTTGGGTGTGTTCGTGTGTGTGTGTGTGTGCCTGTGTGTTTGTGTGTGTGTGTGTGTGTGTGTGTGTGTGTGTGTGTGTGTTGTGTGTGTTGTGTGTGTGGTGTGTGTGTGCGTCGTGTGCGTTGTGTGTGTGAATGGACGTGTGTACTTCGTAATTAACCTGATGGGCTATTCAGTGTCTTGCATAAAAGAAAATGTCGAATTTCAAACAATAAAGAAAGTGATAAACTTTCGTAGCTGATTTCTGAGTGGGACAGACTAGAATCACACGGGACTCACATCATACACACGAGAAAACGCTCACCCACATACACTTTAATGCTAATGAGTGAAACAAGCAAAATTTTACTTAAAATACACATAATGAAACATAAATGGAAGTCCGAGATTATCACTAAGTAACCTACCTTGGTGGCCGAGTTGGAGGCAGCTTGGTGTTGTCTAGGCCTGACTACTGTTCCAGGCTGTCTTGGTGGTGTATTACAGGACGCAGTTTATCTGTGTTTCCCATACTGATAATTCCACCCAACTGGTCAGTCTCGGCAGTAGACCAGTTAGACAGACCAAGTTTACATCCAACAAGGTCACTGGGTGAGGGGCCAACACATACACAAACACACCGCCCCACCAAAAACCAACCACCCGCCCCAACACACACCCGCCCAACCACCCAACCACCCGCTCACCTGGGTAAGTGAGGGAAGGGAGTTCATCTGAAGGGGACACAGATGGGACCTTCTGGACACACGAAACTAGGGACAGAACCAAAACAACAGGGAGTGGGAAGTGTGGGAAAGGTTGGGACAATCCGGGGCGCCCCACGGATGGAGACCTGGAAACATAAACCTCACCTGAATATGACCTCACATCACTATGACCACACTCACTATGACAACCACATAACTATGACCACACTTCACTAAGCATTATCACCCCTCACCATGACCATTCTCATCTACGACCACACTTCAATGATCCACACCTGGGAGTTCATCTGAGGGGACACAGATGGACTTTGGACATACGGGAAACTAGAGGAAAGCACCCAAACAACGGAGTGGGAAATTGTGGAAGGATGACATCCGGGGGCCCACGGATGGAGGACCTGGAAACATAAACCACACCTGACTATATGTCCACACCTTCACTATGACCTCACAACACTACTGACCACATCTCACTATGACGCACACCTGTCTACGACAAACACCTAACTTATGGTCCACACTTCACTAAGCATGATCACCCCTCACCATGACCACCCTCAATCTAGACACACTCAGCATGATCACACCTGGGAGTTTCATCTGAGGGGACACAGATGGACTTCTGAAACACGGAAACTAGCGGAAGCACCAAAACAACCGGGAGTGGGAAGATGGTGGAAGGGCTGCTCTGATATCCGGGTGGCCCACGGATAGGACCTGGAAATATAAAAACAACACCCGTCTCTGTCCACACCATGTCTATGACCTCACCCTAACTGTGACCTCGGTATCTATGACCACACCTCCACATAGCTATGACCACACTGACATAGACCTCACTAACTATGACCTCACTCTATAAACTCACCTAATGCACAGTTTCATATGGCCTCACCCTAGCCAGGCCACCCCTCTAACACGGTTTTACAAAGGGGCTTCCTGTCTTACGAATTTGCTAACTTTTTTCACTAAGATATTTGAAGAGGTAGATCATGGTAATGAATATGATATTGTGTATATGGACTTCAGTAAGGCTTTCGATAGAGTTCCACACCAGAGGCTATTGAGGAAACTTAAGGAATAGGAGGAGAAATTTTTTCCTGGCGGTAGAGCCTCTGGCTGGACAAATAGGCAGCAGAAGAGTGAGTTTGCATAAATGGGGAGATATCAGAATGGTGGCACGTCACAAGCGGTGTTCCTAAGGGGTCAGTATTGGACCCGTTGTTGTTCACAATTTACATAAACGACATAGATGAGGGAATAAATAGCGACCTAAGCAAATTTGCCGTCCAATTCATTCTAAAGAGGACACTAGAGCACTCCAGGATGATTTGATAGACCTGATGCCAATGGGTCGGAGAATAGAAGTGGAAGTGATGGCAGTTCATATTGACAAATGCAAAGTTCTAAATGGTTGGAGACAAGGTAATAAACCATCGACCACTTATTAAACTAAACAATGTTGATCTAATACTACTGCTTGCGAAAAGGATATTAGGAGTTCTGGTTGGCAGTAATTAAAACCAATCAACACGTTGCATTAGTGTTCGCATATAAAGCTCAACAGATTTCTTGGCTTCAATCTAGAAGATAAATAATTGAAGTCCTCAGTTTGTTCTTCAACTCTATTCTATCTTGGTTAGGCCTCATTAGGACTATGCTGCTCAGTTTCTGGTCACGTATTACAGAATGGATATAAGCATGCTCTGGGAAAAAGATACCAGAGGAGGAATGACAAAGATGATCCCATGTACTCAGAAATCTTCCCGATGAGGAATAGACTGAGGGCCCTGAATCTGCACTCTCTGTAAAGGCGTAGAAATTGGGGGTCATATGATCGAGGTGTATAAATGGATAAACAGGAATAAATTAACAGGGGTTGTAATAGCGTGCTGGAAAATTTCAGCCAAGACAAGACTCGCAGCAATGGTTTCAAGTTGGAAAATTCTGATTTAGAAAGGATTAGGAAAGCACTGGTTTGGTAATAGAGTTGTGGGATGAGTGCGGAACAAACTCCCGATACAGTATTTTTCCAGGCTAAAACGTTGTGTTATTTTAAAATTAGGTTAGATAATACATTAGTGGGTGTGGGTGGGTGTTGAGTTGGTCCTGACAGCTAGGTAGCTGCTGGGGTCTGGCGTTCATGCTACTCCTTGGGTGGTGGTGAACCGACTGGGTGGGTCATTTGGGTTATCCGGGGGGGGGTGATTGGGTTAATCGGGGGGGGTCTTGGACTGCTCCGCATGGGTCAGGTAGGCTGTTGTGTGTTCCTTCTTTCTTGTTGTTCTTATGTTCATATTAGGCACAAGTTCCCTTGCCATATTCCATCGTCAGGACGGGTCTTCCTATCATATTCTGTTGTTTGGAAGCGGGCTTGCCCTCATATATTTAATTGTTATGGATGGATTTCCTTGTCTTATTCCTTCGTCTTTATGGTTTTTTCCCTCTCAATTCCATCGTTTTCTGGGACGGTTTTCCCAGTTATATTTCATCGTCCCGTACGGGTTTACTGTCATATTCCATTGTTTTGGGCCATATTTCCCTGTCATATTCCAAAGATCAGGACTGAATTTCCCCTGTTCATCATTTCTTTTATTCTGGATGGGTTTCTCTGCGTATTCCTTCGTACAGGAAGGGTTTGTTCATCGTCCGGAACAGACATGAAACTAAACACACAATCAGACTTAAACACAGAATCAATAAACAGCTATAAGATATGACACACATAGAAGCTTCGTTATCTCACAGGTCACCAGCTGCTCTTTTATTTAAATCACCAAAGTTCACTACAGATGCATTCTAATATAAATTGAAGATTTTTACAAATTAAAGGAGTATAACAAACTCTTCAGAAATAATTTAGTTCATATATAATTCCGTATATATGTTTAGAGCTGCTCCTTATTTTTGGGAATAGATACTACTACTACTACTACTACTACTAATAATAATAATAATAATATAATAATAATTAATTAATATTAATAATAATAATAATAATAATATAATTAATAATAATAATAATAATAATACTGAAGAAAGAAGAAGAGGCAAGAATGAAGAATTTATAATACATGTGGTAGAAGGGGTGAATGAAATAATTAGTTCAATATTAGAGGGTTACTCTTAAAATCAACTGGATGTACGGGTAACAGACATGTTATTAAGGACTCGACCAGTGAAACGTACCAGAGACTCTGGAATGGACATGAATTATACCTGGAGTGAAAGAGATCCTCAATAACGATGTCTGTGACAATGGTTTGAATTTAGTGAGACTTTGTGTCGTAATCTGGATTTATGATAACGTATTTTGTTAAGCATTCCATCCATATGATATCCATTCTATAAAAGGGCGGATGTGATCGTCAAGGATAGGAAGTAAAGGAATCTGATTTCCTTTCACGTTGATTCGTGAATGAGCGGTATTGAAGTCTGCCTTTTATCAAAATAGTGAACGTCACTGTTACTTCATAATAATTCTGCAACACGATACTTCATTGCGTTTTTTTAATTGCTTTCATTCAATTACACTGTGAAAGTGGCCACTAGGTTTGCCATAAGATTAACAAGAAATGAATCGCAAAGCTGACACGAACATGGCGACCGGGAGGCCTGCGGGTATATATGACTAAAGACCCGCGTCAGGAAACACATCTTCTCCTGTTTCTAACAAATCATTTCCTAAACATTTTCTACACCTAACAACATGTCCTTTTGTCATGTTTCTTCTTTGAAGGATTCTTTGATCTCCAGGAAAGACTCACTTGTCCTCGGCCTCTGGTTGTCAAAAGTAATTCTTCCAGATTCCTCACTGTGACTGTATAATTCTTATAAGCTTTAGCAATTCATCATGGTATATAATGAATAATTTTTATCGTTAAAGTATCGGCTAATGGTCTGTTCCAGTTCCTTTCTTCCCAAATATTAACTTTTCTTTCCCTTGACAGATGTTTTTGTTTTTTTAATGTTGATCTGTTATACGCATACTGTCAAATGACTTTTTTTATCCCCGATTTATTAGTGCAGATGTTGGGTATCTAGTATTGCTCAGATGGTCTTAATAATCCTCATTTCAATTGCTTGAACTGACTCCTGCATTTTCTTTCCATTTCTTACTTGCTATGTGATAATGTTCGAAAATTAACTTCAATACAGCATTTTGTTAGCTAGTTAGCCATAATTTCAGTCTTGCATGTTAGGTTTAAGAACTATCTGCTACAATACTTACTGTAACAGTCTTTTGACTTGCTAGGTTCAAGAACTAACACCAACTACTTGGTATGACCAAGAGCTTTGCGTAAGAGGGAGAAGGCATGAAAAGAAACGATGAGGCAGATGGGGAAGGAAGAGGATGGTAAGGATGGGAAATATTGGAAAAGGTTTTTGAGTGGGGGAAGTTAGAGGGAATAATGAAGAAAAGTGGCCCATCGCCCACTTTGGTCATTTTAAATATATGTATGTGTGTGTAATGTCATTAATGGTAATCATTTCGTTGTCTGGAGTTATAACACTTACCTTCAGTTTCACAGGTTATAACAGATGTTTACCGCATCATGACTCTGAGGTGAAAGTTATATGCTATTTGCAATGCGTTTTTTTTGCAATTCAGGACGTTGGGTTGGAAATGACGATAGCAGAGTGACTTGATATAAGTCGATTACTGCCTGGAGATACTGCCAACTCAGCTGTACGAAGGTGGTGTCCTGCCAATAGTAGATTTGTGAGTTACATGGTTCAAATGTAATAGTAGATAAGTTAGTTATAAAAGGAAAGGCTCCATAAACTGGACATAAAAGGTTTCGGTGGTCCCATTCTTCTAAATCTTCACGTTGCGTTTTTGCTGCGAGACCAGGAGAGTTGGTGTCTGGATTTATAGCTGGAACTTGAGAGCGAGCTCTCCCTTTCGACTAATACAAGGAAGGATTGTAGTTATGAGAAGTGGTTTTCTGTTGTCCTGACTATTTCTCTTACTCACTACTGTGGTGACATTAACTATTGCTTCAGATTCATCATCTGACACTGAGGCATGCATTCAGTTTAAAGTGACATTATTTACAAACACTTACCTATAGGAGACAGTGGATCTCGATGTGAAAAGTTTAAGTCCACTTGGAGTATCCTTGGAAACTGTTTGTACTTTTGGGTCAGCATTCTGTAACGGTAGATTATGCATCATTGTCTGGAACAAGTTCAGGGTCAGGTACTGACGCATTGGTCGGAGTTAATGTTGCAACTGAGGTTTTTTCATTTACGGCTGGGCGATGAGTTGTGTGATGATTTTTAGAGCAGGTGTGGTTATGGAGGAGGGGACATACTTCCAAGCCTGATGGACTGGTTTATAGATAAGTACACATTATGTGGGATAATGGGGGGCTTAACTCCATTTTAGCTACTAACAAAATTTTTTTTCCAATCCGGAGCAGAGTTTAACACATGTCTATACTGCTGCTATTTCCTTGCATAAATTATACATCGGTGTATCTTCATAAACATCTACTCTGAGGACCCAGAAGAATAGGGGATTGTTGATGGTCCTGGTGCTTAGTGTTATATTGGGGTTAGGGTTATGGTGGGGCGCTGCAGGAAGGGAAAGAAGTTCCAATCATTGGAATTGGCAAAAAATAAAGATGCAGCAGGAGATCACCAGATCCAGGTAGATCAGGTGAGTGAAGCCTGGGACTTTGTTTGGAGGTGCTTGGGGAGTGCTTCTCTTTGTGTTTGTTCTGTTTTTTAGAATCCAGGAATTCGCTTGGATAAGCAGAATTTCCATAAACAGGGCAGTCCCTGAATTACAGATCACCAGAGCAAATAATGCTAATTGCCTTTTTGGCTGCTGCATTTATTTGTGTTTTGACCTAACCATAACAAATGAAACATTGTTGTGTGACACTGACAAACCTTTTCAGGATATTTGGTTGTGTACACATGGTTCAAAAGGATTTCATACCATCGCTGACTTATGATTTTGGCTTCTTCCGGTATTTCAAGGAATTAGTTTATGTGTTTGCTGTGAACTGCTATTTTGGAAATTTTGTGTGTTTTTTAAGAACCTTGAACTCAGAAGTGTTTTCTTGATTACTTTCTTCACAAGTTCCCTTTTTGCCCCCCCAGCAGCTTTGCCATTTCTCATGATAAATTGTTGGATTGCTTGCACAAAAACAGTACGTTGTGCCTAGGGTAACTGTCAGGTGGATTGGGGATAATACCCAGACTACTTAATTTCTCAAGAACCATCCTGCTTGAGTAGTTGGAGCTGCCTCATCTTCAGAGGCAGAGTAGAAGTTCTGCATAAGAGGAGTTTGGAATATTATCCACTGGTGCAACAGTTGAGTTGCCACAAATTCATGCAAGTATTTCGCCTCTTGGATTTTGGGTTGTCTTGACACCGAATCATACTCTTATGTTCGACTTGATGCCCAGAAGGTACATGATGCCAGTAAGGTACATAATGCCTGTAAGGTAAAGCTGATACCACTAATATGATTTTGCTGGAAAAGAAACCTTCCTATTGTCATTAC
This sequence comes from Cherax quadricarinatus, assembly GCF_026875155.1. Lineage (NCBI taxonomy): Eukaryota > Metazoa > Arthropoda > Malacostraca > Decapoda > Parastacidae > Cherax > Cherax quadricarinatus. The sequence continues at coordinate 27,799,237 of NC_069470.1, forward strand.
CTAAACATCCTATTTATAGCTGCTTATGAAGGTCAGCCCTAAGGTAGCTAACCGTCGTGGAGTGAGGAGACAGGGCCCCTAGGTAGCCTACCCTCGAGTGAGTGTGGGTGACAGGGGCTACTAAGGTGCCTACCCAGAGGAGTGAGGGAGACAGGGCTCCTAAGGTTGCTACCCATCGAGGAGTGAGGGAGACAGGGGCCCCCAAGGCATGGATCGACCAGAGTTTTTAAAATTTACCGCACGGGCTACTGGACAGTCACCTTGCCTTGTTTTAATCGGCAGAGACTAGTTGCCGAAAAAACAGAAGACAGGAAAGGCAAAATGATAGCAGTGTAAATAGTGTGTGTGTGTTTGTGTCTGGGTCAGTTGTAAATGTTGGCGGTGGAGTGGACGGAAAATAACAAGCTAGTCACCGCTAGTCACAGAAGGGATGAGGAAGGATAATAATCTCTGCCGGACTGTTGTCCCTTCACTCTTTCTTTCCTTTCTACTAATCTCCTGCCAACCATTAACTTATTCCATACTGTTGTAGAAATGGAGGTGGACTGCACTTCCCCCACGATCTTTCCACTCTTAATCTCTACTCCCACACATCACCTCCATCATCAAGAGACAAACTGACAACCTCTCAACCTCTTCCTACCTTGGCTTTCTGCCATGACTTAGCACTATCGCTTGTTTTCCTCTTCCACTTCTTGCATCACGACTTGCCTCTCACTCCCTGTATACAGAAGACACAGAAATCATGTCGTCTTTTTTAAAGACACAAAGCCGGAAGTAGACCCTCGACAAACCCGAGTTGACCTAGACAAATTCAGAAACATTACGGGATTATTTTGCAAAACCAGAACACGAAATAAGTACGATGCTCACGTTGCTCCAGCAATATACTGTGCGATTCCTCCCACGTTAGCTCCAGCAAATTTACCGAGATACGATGCTCATCGTTTGCTCCAGCAATATACAGTGCGATGCTCACGTTTGCTCCAGCAATATACTGTACGACACGGCTCACGTTGCTTCAACAATTTTAACTGTACGACGCTCACGTAGCACCAGCAATATACTGTACGACGCTCACGTTAGCTCCAACAATATACTGTACGGACGCTCACGTTAGCCCAGAATAACTGTGTACGTCGATCACGTTAGTTCAACAAATATACTGTACGACGCTCACCCGCTAGCTCCAACAATATACTGTACGACGCTCACGCTAGCTCCAAAACATATACATCACCGTCAAACATTCACCTCCAACTCCTCCAACACCACTCTAACTCCTACGCATCTTACGTTTAACATATATACACAAAACTTCTAAGTAACGATTTACCGCTACACCGCCTCCATCATTTCCACTACCAGTCCATAGGCGACACCTGCTTGCTAATTGTGGTGGATTACCGGTGCTAATCATTGTTATTATTCACAGGCGAACTTCAGAGGATATATGGGGATGGAAACAAGGTGAGCTTCAGTTGGGTCCCTATATATATTTGTTTCCTGACATTGCCGGAATAATTTCATCTCTCGTGTGTGGCACATTTTACAAACACTCTCCCCTTCTGCCATGATGGGACATACAATGAAAAGCGCACTTTTCCTGGATATAATGATGTTCCAACATTCCCGCAATTTCTTTTTATATTCCACCATATTGCAGACTGTATCTGTTTAACAAGTGGTACACGATCTTGTTCTATGTTCTTCCCCTTCAGGCCCCCCTGTCTTTAACTAATCATGTATTCTCTGTATTTCCATTCATTACGTTTCACTGGAGTGAATTTTAAGTCTCATTATTTCCGCTGGGGTGGTCGATACAGTGTCAGTCTCGTGGAGGTCATGCCAGGAGAGTCAAGTGACACCACGAATTCGATGGACTGCAGTAAGTGATCTCCACGAAAGTGGATATTTTTTTATTTTCATGTCTTCCGTTCTTATCACTAGACCTCGTCATGATCCCGGTTGGCACCTTCGGTCAATATATATTAAGAACTTATATGTGCCATCAAACCTTTTTTCTTAGCCTTTTTCTGATTCGTCTTTCTTCAGATGGAGTTGTCACAATTAGCAATAATGGTAGAATTACCAACAAAATGTTAAGTAATGGACACAGATACAGTCGTTTTGACTTATAAAAAGGTTTACGACTGTGTATGGTAACACTAGTTATTATCACAGGTCTCATCACATTAGTGTTAACATCAGTAACAGCTTTTCGCCAGACTTTTTTCCCCCAAAGCTGTGGCGGGAATCGAGAACCAAATTGTGTATATGGACTTCAGTAAGGCTTTTGACAGGGTCCCACATCAGAGACTATTGAGGAAAATTAAAGCATATGGTATAGGAGGAGAATTTTTTTCCTGGATAGAGGCATGGTTTACAAATAGGCAGCAGAGAGTTTACATAAATGGGGAGAAATCAGAGTGGGGAGCGTTCAGGCCGGTGTTCCAAAGGGGACGTTCAGTGTTGGGCCCTGCTGTTCACAATCTACATTAAACGACCTTAGATGAGGGCATAAAGAGCGACATTCGGCAAGTTTGCCGATGACACCAAATATAGGCCGTCGAATTCATTATGACGAGGACATTCGAGCACTCCAGGAAGTTTGAATAGACTGATGCAGTGGTCGGAGAAGTGGCAGATGCAGTTTAATTAGACATATGCAAAGTTCTAATATGTTGGACAGGACAATAACCATGCCACATAAACAAATTAAATATGTAGATCTTAATATTTACGGATTGCGAAAAAGATTTTGGAGTTATTGGTTAGCAGTTAATCTGAAACCAAGACAACGTGCATAAGTGTTCGCAATAAGCTAATAAAATCTTGGCTTCATATCAAGAAGCATAATTAATTGGAGTCCTCAGGTTGTTCTTCAACTCTAAATACCTCCTTGGTTAGGCCTCATTTGATTAATGCTGCCACTGTTTTTGGTACCGTATTACAAGAATGGATATAAATTCTCTGGAAAATGTACAAAGGAGGATGGTCAAGTTGTCCCATGTATCAGGAAACTTCCTCTATGAGGACAGGAACTAAGGGCCCCTGAAACTGCCACTCTCTAGAAAGGACGTTGAATTAGGGGGGATATGATTGTTGAGTGATTTTAAAATGGACAGACAGGGAATAAATTAAAGGGGAGTAATAGTGTGCTGAAAATATCCTAGCATAGACAGGGATTCGCAGCAATGGTTTAAGTCGGGACAAAATGTCAGATTCGGGAAGGTTATAGGAAAAGTAGCGTTTGGTAATAGAGTTGTGGGATGAGTGGAAAAAACTCCCAAGTACCGTTATAGAGCCAGAACGTTGTTGTAGTTTAAAAATAGGTTGGATAAAAAATACATGAGTAGATGTGGGTGTGGGTGTGAGTTAGACCTGATAGCTTGTTGCTTACCAGGTCGGTTGCCGTGTTCGCCTTAAGTCAATGTGAACTGACCTGACTAGGTTGGGTGCATTGCTTAAGGCCTGGGTAGGAGACTTGGACCTGCCTCGCATGGGCAAGTCCAGTAGGCTTCCTGCAGTGTTCCTTCGTTTCTTATGGTTCTTATGTTATTATATAAAACTTTTCCAAAGTGAAAAACGTATTAACCAATAAAAACTTTTTCTGCTGGCGTATCTTTTCTTTTCTGAACTGTGGAGTTCAATATCTCATTTAACAACATATTTGTCTTTTGTATAATTTATAACCTTAGCGGGACGTTTGGAAATATCTTTGACGGTTAATATTTTCTTTATAGTACATTTCTCAATCTTTTCCATAACTATAGGGGGCTGTGACGTGGGATTTTAGGTAATTTATGGTGCCCAACTAATAATACAGGAAGTAATACTGACCATACGATAAGCTGCATGGAACCAAGACAAAATACTTGACACCAGATGAGTTGGGACGGTGAATATAATGTTTAAAGCTGATAGTACAACCTTAAGTCAGTTTCAGATGACAGGAATGTTGACAAGTAACCAACTACAGCTGACTGAGATGACTGACCGAACTTAATCGAATGGTGATAGACCCGTCTCTCTCTGGGTTGAGGTTTCTAACTACACACACACCACACGCACAGGTGTGTGACCACACACACACAACACACACACACACACACACACACACACACGACGCACACACACGCAACACACCACACACACACACAAACACACACCCACCATGGGGGCCAAGGATTCAGGAGGGCTAGATGATGGCAGGTCATTTGGTACTGGAGAACTTCATGTACCAAACGTAGCGCGACACTTCAATGAGAGAGGGAGGAGGATTGAACCAGGCAAGGTGGACTTAGTATTCACTTCAAGTGTGCAGATAGCGGGACATAACATATGAAAGACCCCACTTGGGGCCAGTGACCTTGTGGTTTTAGCTTCGAATACACAGTAGAGCTACAAGTGGAGGGAGAAGCAGCGGAGGCAGGACGAATGAAGCCAAACTTACAAGAAAGCGGAACAACACAGGAAATGAGGAACTACCTGTACGGGGTTCAGTGGGACGCAGACTGGCAGGGAAGGCAGTTAATGGATGGGGGGGGGGGATGGAATTTGTGCAGCCAACAATTGCAAGGGAGGCTGAGGAAGAGGTTTGTAACCAAGGGTAACAGGAGTACATGGTAAAAAAAGCCAGGATGAGCCCCATGGTTTACCAAAGGAGCAGGGAGGCAAAAAACAGTGTGCTTAGGGTATGAAGTAATATCAGAAGGCAAAAGGGACCCAGGAGAATAAGGAGAACAGTCGTAGAGCCAGAAAAAAACGATATATGCATCAGATAAGTAAGGGAGGCCCAAAGACAATTATGAAATTGAAATAGGCCAGCGAAAGCAAAATCTGACCCGTAGAAACTGTTGTACAGCACATCAGGAGGAAAACAAACAGGTAAAGGACCAGGTAATCAGGCTAAGGAAGGAAGGAGGAGAGAGACAACAGGAAATGACCGTTGAAGTATGTGAAGAAACTCAAAATAGATTCAAAGAAGTGTTCACAGAGGAGACAGAGGGACTCCAGAAAGACGGAGAGGGGGGACCACCACCAAGTGCTGGGACACAGTGCACACAACCGAGGAAGAAGTAGGAAAGAGGCTTCTGATGTGAGCTAGATACCTAAATAAAGGCAATGGGGCCAGTTAAAACCTCTCCCATGGGTTTTGAGAGAGGGACCAGAGGCGCTACTATGTGTACCCCTAAACAAACAATATTCAATACATCTATCGAAACAGAGAGAGAGATTGCCTGAGGCATGGAAGACAGCAAATGTAGTCCCATCTTAACATAGGAGACAGACATGAAGCGTTAAACTACAGACCAGTGTCACTGACATGTATAGTATGCAAAATCATGGAGAAGATTATCAGGAGAAGAGTGGTGGAACACCTAGAAAGGAATGATCTCATCAACAGCAGCCAGCATGGTTTCAGGGACGGGAAATCCTGTGTCAAAAACCCTACTGGAGTTCTATGACATGGTGACAGCAGTAAGACAAGAGAGAGAGGGGTGGGTGGATTGCATTTTCTTGGACTGCAAGAAGGCGTTTGACACAGTTCCCACAAGAGATTGGTGCAAAAACTGGAGGATCCAAGCAGGGATAACAGGGAAGGGACTACAATGGATCAGGGAATACTTGTCAGGAAGACAGCAGCGAGTCATGGTACGTGGCGAGGTGTCAGAGTGGGCACCTGTGACCAGCGGGGTCCGCAGGGGTCAGTCCTAGGACCAGTGCTGTTTCTGGTATTTGTGAACGACATGACGGAAGGAATAGACTCTGAGGTGTACCTGTTTGCAGATGACGTGAAGTTGATGTGAAGAATACACTCGATCGAAGACCAGGCAGAACTACAAGAAGGGATCTGGACAGGCTGCAGAACTGGTCCAGCATTGGCTCATGGAGTTCAATCCCACATCATGTGCATAGTCATGAAATGCATTGGGAAGGGCAAGAAGGCCGCAGACGGAGTACAGTCTAGGGGAGTCAGAGACTACAAACTCACTCCAAGGAGAAATTTCTTGGGGTGGTAAAAACCCGAGCATGTCCCCGGGAAAAGCACACATCAATCAGATAACTGCTACAGATATGGGGCGCCGGAAAACCCTGAGAACGCTTTTTCGTTTTCCTTGAAAGGAAACGTTAAAGCCCACTGTACCCGTGTATGTCAGGCCCATACTGGAGTATGCAGCACCTTTTTTGGAACCCGCATTGATAAAGCACGTCAAGAAACTAGGAAAGTACAAAGGTTTTTGCGACAAGGTTAGTTCCAAGCTAAGGGGAATGTCTTGAAGAAAGATTAAGGGAAATGGGCCCCTGACGAATGGAGGACGGAGGGTAGGGGAGACATGTTTAAACGCCATATAAAATACTGCGGGGAAAATGAAAAGGTGGACAAAGAAGGTTTTCCGGGGGGGGACACAGAAAAAGAGGCACAATTGGAATTTAAAGCAAAAATAAGTCAAGAGTTTTGGGGAAGTTTTTTTTCCCTTCTAGAGTTGTAAGGCAGGGGAATAGCCTAGAAAATACGAGTGGGGGCAGGAACCATACACATTTTTAAGACGAGGGGTTTTATAAAGTCATGGAGCGGGGAGAGAGAGGGCCCCGTAGCAACGGTGAAGAGGCGGGGCCGGAGCTAAGATTCGACCCCTGCAACCACAAAGGTGGTCACAACACACACAACAAACCCCACACACACACACACAACCACATTTCTTCAACCACAGAGTGTCAGTAAGTGGGTGTTTGGGAAGCGATGTAGTGGGGCAGGATCCCCTACATAGCTTTAACCCGAGGTATAATAAAGCTCAGGGGCTCAGGGAGGGGTGCCTAGTAGCGTTTTTTCAGTGAAGAGGCGGGGCCCGGAGCTGGATCGCCCCCCGAAACCCTAAAACTAGGTGGTACAATAGGTGAGTACACCTCACCCCACACACAAAACCCCACCCCCACACTACAAAACCACACCACACACACACAAAACCCCACACCCACCCCCCAAACAACACACACCACACACACCCACACACACAACACAAACACCACACACACAACCACCACACAACACACACACACACACACCACACACACACACACTCACACACACAACCACCACACCTTACCCCACCACCACACACACCCCACACACCCCACCACACACACCCCAAAACCCCACACACACAACCACCCCACAAAAACCACACCCAAAAACAACACACCACACACACATACACCCCCCCACACACACACCACACACACAAAACCACAAAAACCCACCCCACACCCCACACCACACCACACCCCACCACATACCTGTGCCCCGCGGGGGGGGTCCCAAGGGGTAAAGTCCAAGGCCAGTGCTGTTTCTGGAAATTTGTGAACGAAACAGACAAAAGGAAAAAAACCCCCGGGGGTTTTCCCTTTTTGTAGTTGACGTGAAGTTGAAAGAGAAGGGAATTTTATTCGAAAGAAGACCAGGCAGAACTACAAAGGGATCTGGACAGCCTGCAGGGCGGGTTTTAGCAAAATTTGGTCCCGGAGTTCAGTCCCCCCAAGTGCAAAATCTTAAAAATTCCCCGGGAAAGGGGAAAAAAGACCCCAGCCCGGGGTACAGTCTAGGGGGGCCCGGACTAAAACCTCACTCAAAGGAAAAAAAAAACTTGGAGTTTAGTTAACACCAGGCACCCTCTCCCGAAGGCCCCCATCAAGCAAAAAACCGCTGCAGCATATGGGCGCCTAGCAAACCTCAGAACGAATTCCGACATCTTAAAAAGGGGAAACGTTAGGGGCTGACACCGGTGTTTTCGTTAGGCCCCTATTGGGTTTTGCGGCCCCGTTTGGGAAAACCCCACACCTAGCCAAAACACGTTTAAAAAAACTAGAGAAAGTGCAAAAAGGGTTTTCAACAAGACTAGTCCCAGAGCTAGGGGTATATCCTCAGGAGAGGTTAAAGGAAAAACAACCTGACGAATGGAGGACAGGAGGTAGGGGGGAAAATGATAAAGATTACAAAATAAATGAGGGAATTGGAAAAAGGTGGACAAAAAACAGGATTTTTCCAGAGACTGGACAAAAGCCAAAAAAACAGGGACACATTGGAAGCTGGGAAAACACAGTGAATCAAAGGGATGTTAGGAAGTATTTTTTTCAGCCCCCAGAGTAGTTGGAGGTGGAATAGTTTTGGGAAAACGATGTTGTGGAGGCCCGGGTCCATACATAGCTTTAAGCACAGGGGACGATTAAAACTCTGGTTCAGGGGGGAAGGTGCCCCAGTAGCGACCATTGGGGAGGGGGGGCCCCGGAGCTTGGGCTCGACCCCTGCAACCTCAACTAGGTGAGTAAAAATAGGGGGGTACTTTTCAACACCCCTGGGGGAAAAGGAGGGTTTGGGGGGACATAACGACATACAAAAATACTTGTAATAAAGTTGGTTGAATTACCGGGCCCAAAATGTAAAGTAAAAGGACACAAGTGCAACAATGTTTACATTTATTGTGGGGGGAACGTTTGCTCGGAGGGGAAACGTTGCCACAATTTAAAATTTAAATTAGTTGCACTTGTGTCCCTTTTTTCTTTTCATTTTCAAAATACTGGTGGAAAAGCAAGGTGGGGCGAGAAAAGGATGTTCCAGAGATGGGACACAGAAAAAAGGGGGGGCACAATTGGAAGTTGA
>NC_069470.1:27808398-27825021 GCF_026875155.1 Cherax quadricarinatus
TCACCCCAAACTGGCCCCCTTGTTACTGTTCCAATTCTAACACCTTCTTTGTCCACCTTGTCAATTCCTTCAGTATTTTGTATGCGTTATCTGTCCCCCCTACCCCTTGGTGTGGTGTGTTTTGTGTTGTGTGTTGTGTGGGGAAAATTTTTCGTTTCCGTTATTGAGGGTGGCTGGAGCTTTTTCTGGGCGATGATCCCGGAAAACACTAACAAAATGCACTGATTGTTTTTAGCGTGCGTTGCGTGGGTTTCGTATGTGGGGACGATGTCATGGGAGATAGTGTCAGGGTGTTGGGCTCGTGTAGTCAGAGTGCTGCTGTGTTGAATCTGTTCCCCGGGTTTAGCTATGCGTGGCTGTAGTTCGTGCCTGTACACGGTGCCGGTTTTGCCACAGCTTGGGGTCTGCTCCTAAAAAGGGTGAGGGGTGGTAGTCCTGACATCCACTGGTTTGTCAGTTTTTCTGAAGTACAAAAAAAATTTTTTCACTCGAGGCCAAAACTCGGATTGAGTGTAAACGTTTTAAAATTTTTGGGAACCTTCCCCACAAGGGTTTTTTACACTCCCCATGGTTCCCTTTTGGTTTTAAGGGAACCTCACGAATTGACCCTGGGGGATCGGGTCACGTGTTGTTTCTAAAGTTTTCAACGCGGGGACCCCCTTGTTTAGGCTTCCCCGGGATGAAAACAAATAACTTTGAACAGACGAAAATAAGGTGTTGTGTTGCTGTCGCCTCAACCCCTGTGTTGCCGCAAGTTGCCCAAGTTACGATCGAATGAATGACACCTCGGGGAACCGGGTTTTTTTGTTTGTTGTTGTTTAAAGGTTTCATCTCTTCTTTAATAATTTTTGCAAAAAAAACCAAACCCGTAAAAATGGGGGCACCTTGGGTGTAAAGAACTTTTTCAAACCCGTGGCCCCAACGTTAACATTTTTCCGAAGACAATGTAAAATTTAAAAAGGGGAAATGGAAAATATTCCAATCCAATAAACCCAACTGTGAGTTTTGGGTCAGGGGGTTTGGTTGACCAGGCAAACAAGACACCCTCCCGGGGCCAAAAACAAGGGGTTTTATCATTGCAACCTATCGAAGTTGAATAAAGGGGGTTTTGTGGTGGCAAAAAATTTCTAAACCCCATTTAGGTTGTTTGTCATGACCCCCGGTGTTTTTCTCTCAACTTTTTGGGGCAAATAAGGAACGTTAGTCAGAAATGTTTCCCCCTTGTCACCCTTGTTAGGTTGATGTTTTCCCCAATTTAAAAAATTGCTTATGACAAGAAAATACCGGGGGTCTGTCGTTAATTTTTTCTCTCCCGGAAAAAAAAGTCCAATACGATAACAATAATTCACAATAATCCACAATCCCTTGGTGGAATATTCTAATAATCCACAATACCTTGGCTGGAAAAATCATAAAAACCCAAACCTTGGCTGGAATAATTCATAATATCCACAATCCCTTTGGGCTGAATAATTCAAAATAATCCACAAACCTTGGCTATAATTCAAAAATAATCCACTACTTGGCGGGAATAATTCAAACTAATCCACAATCCCTTGGGGCGGGGAATAATTTAACAAAATCCACAATACCTTGGCTGGAAAAATTTTAAAAAACAAATCCACAATAACTTGGCTGGAATAATAAAACAAAATCCACAACCTTGGCGGGAAAAATTCATAAAAAATTCCCAAAAAACCCCTTGGGGGAATAATTCAAAACTAATCCACAATCCTTGGCTGGAAAAATTCAAACAACCCCACAATCCTTTGGGCTGGAATAATTCATAAAAATCCAAAATCCTTGGCTGGAAAATTCAAACTAATCCACAATACCTTGGGGGAATAATTCATAACAACCCAAAATTGGCTGGAATTTCACAATAATCCAAAATCCTTTGGGCGGAATAATTAAAAACAAATCCAAAAACTTTGGGGGGAAAATTTCCCCAAAATATCCACAATCCTTCTGAAAAATTTCACAACTCACCCCAAAAATACCTTTGGGCTAGAAAAATTCAAAAAACTAATCCACAATACCTTGGCTAAATAATTCACACTAATCCAAAAAACTTTGGCAGAAAAATTTCCAACTAATCCCAATACCTTTGGGGAATAATTCATAACTAACCCACAATCCCTTGGTAAAACGTTTTTATAATAACCCCAATCCAGGGCCCATAAATTACAAAACTAACCCCAAAATCATGCGGAACAATTCCAAACAACCCAAACCCATCCCATACCAGGGAGGATTGCTAATCTTCCTATGGTTATAATTACATTGGTTGAATCTTATTTACCCAGCTGGCCAAGGGCAAACGGTGGGCCCGGGGAGTTTTGACTGACCGGGGTTCTTCCCCCCCCGTTATGGTTTGAAATTTGTCATTACGATTTTGGCCAAAATCCCTAGTGGAATTTTTCACAATAATCCATGCTAATCATACAGGTCGCTGGGTTTCACCTTCTCTAAAAAAACTCATTTTTTCCAAAATTCTTTGGTTTTAAAAGTGGAAGTTAAGGAGGGTTAAACAAGTAATCACCCCAAAGGGGTAGATTGTGGGAACTAATGTAGGGGAGGGAAAATGGTCACATCTGCAGATCCTTCAACCCCCCCCTCCTTCCCTCCCTTTTTCTCCCCCCTTTCCTTTCCTTAGATATCTGGGTGAAAGTCTAGACTTAGACCCAGACTTTTGGGGAAAAAGGGAAAATTTTTCGACATTTAAAATCTGGTTTGAAAAAATTTTTTTTTAAAGGCCTGGAATATTTTTTTAAACGGTAATTTATGACAGGCATTGGGAACACACAGGTTGCTTACACTTTGTGTTTATATTTTATTGTGGGGAACCCAGCAGTGTTTTCTACACTTTCTGTATTATGTTATATTGTGGGAACCCAGCTGTTGCTACACTGGGTTTGTTGATAGTTATATTGTGGGAAACCACGTGTTGCTACACTGTTCTGTATTATAGGTTTTTGTGGAAAACCAGCATGGTCACTGTTCTGTATTATAGTTTTTTGTGGGAAAAAACCCGAAGTGTTGCTCATTTTTGTTTTTAATTACATTTTGGGAACCACAGTGTTCTACACTTTTGTATTATGGTATATTTTGGAAAACCCCCTGTTGCTACACTTTCTGTATTATGGAATTGTGGGAAACCAGCTGTTGCTACACTGTTTGTAGATATTTGTGGGAACACCCAGTGTTTAATTTCTGTTTATAGGTTTAAATTTTGGGAACACCAGCGTGTTGCTACACTTTCTGTATTTAGGGTTTTGTGGGAAAACCACAGTGTTTTCTCACTGTTCTTATTATATTTTAGGGGGGGGGGTGTTTCTACACTGTTCTTAGATATATTGGGAAAACCCCGCAGTGTTGCTTCACTGTTCGTGTGATTTTATTTTGGCACACCCGCTGTTGCTACACGTTCTGTATGATTATTGTGGAACAGCTGTTGCTACACTTTCTTTATGAAAATTTATTTTGTTTTAAACCGCGTTTTTCCCCCCCCCCCCCCCCCCCCCCCCCCCCCCCCCCGTTCGGTATATTTTTTGTGGGGAAAACCCCAGTGTTGCTACATTTTGTTGTAGTTATATTGTGGAAACAATGTTGTACACGTTTTTTGTTATTTTTTTTTGTGGGGAACAACCCCGGTTCTCACTGTTCTGTTATAGTTTTATTGGGAAAAAACCCCAGGTTGCTACACTGTTTTAATGTTTTATTGTGGGAAACAGCATGTTGCTACACTGTTCTGTTGATAGTTATATTTTGGGGAAAACGTGTTTTCACAATGTTCTGTGTGATATTAATTTTTGGGAAACCCGCAGTTTTACACTGTTTTTGTTTATAGTTACTTGTTAAAAACCCGTGTTTCCCCACACTGTTCTGTGGATATTAAATTTTTTGGGAACACCAATGTTGCTACCTTTCGGGGTGTTAATTTTGGGGGAAACCCCGTTTGTACATATTTTAATTTTTTACATTTGGAACACCCCATTTTCACCTATTTTATATAGTTCATTGTGGGGAAAAACCCCGCAGTGTTGCTACCTATTCTATATGTTTAAATTTTGGGAACACCCGAGTGTTCTACTTTCATGATGTTTCATTGTGGGAAAAACCACATGTTGCTACACTATTCTATATATTACATTGTGGGGAAAACCACATTTTTGCTACATATTCTTGTAGTTTCATTGTGGGAACACCAGCAGGGGTTTTACACTATTCTATGATAGTTTTTTTGTGGGGAAACCAGCATGTTTACCAAAATATTCTAGTAGTTACATTGTAACCCCCGCATGTTGCACACTATTCTTTGTATTCATTTTGGGGAAAACCGCGTGTTGTACACTTTCTGTAGATTTTTGGGGAACCAGCGTGTTCTACACGTTCTGTTTTTGGATATTGTGGGGGGCACCCCTGTGTACACGTTCTGTATTATAGGTATATTGTGGGAAAAACCCCAAATTTTTCTACACTTTTGATTATAGTTATATTTTTGGGGAAAAACAGCAGTGTTTTGAAAAACTGTTTCCCGTTTTTAAGTTATATTGTGGGACACCGCTGTTGCTACCTGTTCTGTATGATAAATTTTGGGAAAACAGCAGTTTGCTACCTGTTCTGTTGATATTATATTGTGAAAAACCAGCAGGTTGCTACACTGTTTTGGGAAAGTTATTTGTGGGGGGAACCCCTGTTGCTTTTCATGTTCTGTTGTAGTTATTGGGGAACACCAGCAGGTTTTCTACATGTTCTGTGTATAGTTTTATTTTGGGGGAAAAGCAGTGTTGCTACAATTTCTGTTATGTTATATTGTGGGAAAAACCAGCATGTTTCTACACTGTTCGGTATAGATATTGGGGAAACCCGCAGGGGTTTCTACATGTTTTGTATGATTTATATTGGGGAACGCATGTTGCTACCTGTTTTGTATAGTTATTTGGGAACACAGTGTTGCTACCTGCGTTTATATTATATTGTGGGGCGCTGTTTTACTGTTCTGTTGAAGTTAATTGTGGGAAACAACAGTTTGCTACACTTTTCTGTGTGTATTAATTTTTGGAAACCCTGTTTTACACTTTTGTGTGATAGTTAATTGTGGGGAAAACCAGAGTGTTGCAAACTTTCTTGGGTATTTCATTTGGGAAACCACAGTGTTTCTACTTTTTTGATATTAATTGTGGGAACCCTGTGCTCCTAATGATGTTCATTTGGAAAACCAGCAGTGTTGCTACCTATTCTAATAGTTTCATTGGGAACACCAATGTTGCTACATTTTCTAGATAGTTAATTGTGGGAACACAGCAGTGTTGTCACTTTCTAGATAGTTACATTTGGGGGAAACCAGCAGTGTTGTACACTATTCTTGTTTTTAAATTTTGGAAAACCACATGTTGTCCTATTCTATATATTACAGTGGAACACCACAGTTTTGCCATTTTCTATTTTATAGTTACATTGTGGAACACCGCAGTGTTTTACATATTCTATTTTAGTTACATTGTGGGAACACCCGTGTTGTACCTTTTCTATTATGTTAATTGTGGAACCCAGCAGTGTTTTCTACACTTTCTTTGATAGTTATTGTGGAAAAAACACGTGTTTTCTCACTTTTTATGTATAGTTAATTGTGGGGCACCACGTGTTGCTACCTGCTTGAAGTTAGGGGAAAAAAAGCAAAAAATTTTAATTTTATAAAATTCTTTGGAACCCCCAGTTTTTGTGCTTTTAAATGTTTTAAGTTTTAAATTTGAGGAAGTTTTTACCTGGTTGTTATCATTATGGGACAAAATCATAATATTATGAAATGGTGTATAGGGGTTTTATAAATTTTTTGGATAGTTTTTAAAGTGGTTTTTTGATTGTTTGCTTTTTTACTTTTTAGTGAATGCCCCATCAGTGGGGTGGTTAGTGGGGATTAAGGCCGTACCCTCGGAAGTCGAATGGGGGGCAGTATGGAAACCCTTTTCCCTCCCCGGTAGGAGTGGAAAAGGGGAAAATAGGATGGTCCCGGGGCCGACCACTGGGGGCTTGGCACTTTTCCCTAGCCTCCCTTGCAGGCAGGCACTAGAACGTTTTTTTAGAAAGGCACTGGGCCAGGGAGGGATTTTCCAGACACAACCCCAACTTGTATACAAGAAACCCCCTGTCTCAAAAACGTGACGGTGGCTCGAGCCTCACCTCTGAGTGTATGCCCAAAAAGGTTTAAAAAAGCTCATTTTCTTAGTAAAATTCCCCCTTTTGCAGGCAGTTTTTTAAAATCCCCCTTTTTAACCCCAAAAAACCCAATCCAGCAAATTCAACACTTTTCTATCAGGGCTTTGGATTTCGTTTTCGGGGGAATTTGTCTGAAAATTCCCTTGGTAATAATTCAAGCACCCCCAAACTTTTTAAAGAAGATTGGGAAAAGAAGTGAATGGGCCGAAAAATTTCAAAAAGCGAAAGAAAGTTGTGAAGGAAAAACTTATTTTACCACCTAAGAAGGGGGAATTTAATACTTGTTATTCTCCTCCTTGTCCCCCGGCTTTTCCCTCACTGCTGGGATCACTTTTCCCCGGGGGCACCCAAAAAAAGGGTTTGTGTGAGTGACTAGGGGAAGGGAAACCCGTAACGTCCCCCAAAATAAAGATTACCTTTGAGGTATCCTAAAAAAAGTTCCGTTCTCTCCTAGAGTCCTTTGGGAAGACAAGGAGCTACATTTGGGCAGTTTGGGTCCTCTTCTAGAGGTTTAAAAAAGGGGGGAGAGAGCTTGCTACCCCCCATAGTTAAATTTATACAAAAAATTTTTTAAAAAGAGAGACGGAGCTTCCCCAAAAACCTTCCCTCCTGAGCCCCTTTAAAGGGACAGAGAGTTTTGCTACCCTGACAGAAAACCGTCCTCAACAAGACCCCCTTGGGGGACGAGAGTTTGCTCACTGACATTTCCCGGCCTCTCCCAAGAGCCCCTTGGGGACGGGAGGGGTTTGGGCTACCCCCCTGACGAAAACCGCCCTTTTTCCCCAAAGGGTTCCTTAAAGGGACAAAAGAGCTTGCTACACTGACGGGAACCGTCCTCTTACAAGGGGGCCCTTTGGGAAGGAAAAGAGAGCTTGCTACACTGACCGACCGTCCTCTACAAGAATCCTGCTAGGGAGAGACAAAAACTTACCATAGGAATTTTCCCCACCTCCCCCTACTTTTTTTTTGTTATATGGCGTGTAACTAGAATTAAGAAAAATGTAAACTCCAAAAACCCAGGTTTTAACCTTAAAAATTCATTTTTAAGTGTGCGGTGCCAGGAAGGAAAACCTAACTTTTTTGAAGTGTGTGCTTTGGGGCCCCCCAGCAATAACAGTTTTAGAAATTTTTTGTTTGGTTAACGCAAAAGGGGGGCTAAAAACCCCCTTTCTGGTTTCTTACCCACCTGGAGTCTACCTCGGGGGGGATTCCGGGGATCAACGCCCCGCGGACCCGGGCCATGACCAGGGCCCCCCCCGTAAACAGGGCCCCCGATCTCGCCCCGAAAAAAAAAAAATAAAAGTAGGGAAAAAAGTTTTTCAAAATGGTTTAACCCATATGAAATAGTTGCGAGCTTATTTAGTGATTTGTTTAAAGCAAATTTCCTTGTTATCAAAACCGGGGTCTTTTCGTGTTTGAAAAGTAAGTGCCATTTAAAATTTGGTTTAATTTAACTCTTTGTTCGCCCTGTGAGGTTATGAAATATGTATAATGTCAATCAATTTTTAAAAAAAAACAAACCAAATTTGGGGAAAGAGTGAATTCACTGGGGTCAAAACATAAATTTCCCCCGAAAAAATGATAACCCCCAAGAAGGCAGTCTTCAGCATGGGGGAAGGGGAAGTGACTTCCCTGTCATCACCCGGAGACGGGGGGGGTCTTTTCGGTATGGTTTTGTCAACTTCTTTTAAAAGGGGTTTTATCCCGCAGTGTCCCTACTGGTTATTATAGTTAAAATTGTGGGGAACAACCAAAACAGTGTTCACGCTATTCTATATGATGTTACATTGTGGGGGAAAACCGCAGTGTTCTACACTTTTTTTTATATGAAAATTTCTTTTTGGGAACACCGCGGTGTTGGGTACGCTATTCTATATGATAGTTACATTGTGGGAACCCCCACGGTGTTTGCTACGCTATTCTTTAAGAAAGAAAAATTGTGGGAACACCAGCAGTGTTGCTACACTATTCTATATGATAGTTACATTGTGGGAACACCAGCGGTGTTGCTACGCTATTCTATATGATAGTTACATTGTGGGAACACCAGCAGTGTTGCTACACTATTCTATATGATAGTTACATTGTGGGAACACCAGCAGTGTTGCTACACTATTCTATATGATAGTTACATTGTGGGAACACCAGCAGTGTTGCTACGCTATTCTATATGATAGTTACATTGTGGGAACACCAGCGGTGTTGCTACGCTATTCTATATGATAGTTACATTGTGGGAACACCAGCAGTGTTGCTACACTATTCTATATGATAGTTACATTGTGGGAACACCAGCAGTGTTGCTACACTATTCTATATGATAGTTACATTGTGGGAACACCAGCAGTGTTGCTACGCTATTCTATATGATAGTTTACATTGTGGGAACACCAGCGGTGTTGCTACGCTATTCTATATGATAGTTACATTGTGGGAACACCAGCAGTGTTGCTACACTATTCTATATGATAGTTACATTGTGGGAACATCAGCAGTGTTGCTACACTATTCTATATGATAGTTACATTGTGGGAACACCAGCAGTGTTGCTACACTATTCTATATGATAGTTACATTGTGGGAACACCAGCAGTGTTGCTACACTATTCTATATGATAGTTACATTGTGGGAACACCAGCAGTGTTGCTACGCTATTCTATATGATAGTTACATTGTGGGAACACCAGCGGTGTTGCTACGCTATTCTATATGATAGTTACATTGTGGGAACACCAGCAGTGTTGCTACACTATTCTATATGATAGTTACATTGTGGGAACACCAGCAGTGTTGCTACACTATTCTATATGATAGTTACATTGTGGGAACACCAGCAGTGTTGCTACGCTATTCTATATGATAGTTACATTGTGGGAACACCAGCGGTGTTGCTACGCTATTCTATATGATAGTTACATTGTGGGAACACCAGCAGTGTTGCTACACTATTCTATATGATAGTTACATTGTGGGAACATCAGCAGTGTTGCTACACTATTCTATATGATAGTTACATTGTGGGAACACCAGCAGTGTTGCTACACTATTCTATATGATAGTTACATTGTGGGAACACCAGCAGTGTTGCTACACTATTCTATATGATAGTTACATTGTGGGAACACCAGCAGTGTTGCTACGCTATTCTATATGATAGTTACATTGTGGGAACACCAGCGGTGTTGCTACGCTATTCTATATGATAGTTACATTGTGGGAACACCAGCAGTGTTGCTACACTATTCTATATGATAGTTACATTGTGGGAACACCAGCAGTGTTGCTACACTATTCTATATGATAGTTACATTGTGGGAAACACCAGCAGTGTTGCTACACTATTCTATATGATAGTTACATTGTGGGAACACCAGCAGTGTTGCTACGCTATTCTATATGATAGTTACATTGTGGGAACACCAGCGGTGTTGCTACGCTATTCTATATGATAGTTACATTGTGGGAACACCAGCAGTGTTGCTACACTATTCTATATGATAGTTACATTGTGGGAACATCAGCAGTGTTGCTACACTATTCTATATGATAGTTACATTGTGGGAACACCCAGCAGTGTTGCTACACTATTCTATATGATAGTTACATTGTGGGAACATCAGCAGTGTTGCTACACTATTCTATATGATAGTTACATTGTGGGAACACCAGCAGTGTTGCTACACTATTCTATATGATAGTTACATTGTGGGAACACCAGCAGTGTTGCTACACTATTCTATATGATAGTTACATTGTGGGAACATCAGCAGTGTTGCTACACTATTCTATATGATAGTTACATTGTGGCAACACCAGCAGTGTTGATACACTCTTCTATATGATAGTTACATTGTGGGAACACCAGCAGTGTTGCTACACTATTCTACATTATAGTTACATTGTGGGAACACCAGCAGTGTTGCTACACTATTCTATATGATAGTTACATTGTGGAACACCAGCAGTGTTGCTACACTATTCTACATTATAGTTACACTGTGGGAACACCAGCAGTGTTGCTACACTATTCTATATGATAGTTACATTGTGGGAACACCAGCAGTGTTGCTACACTATTCTACATTATAGTTACATTGTGGGAACACCAGCAGTGTTGCTACACTATTCTACATTATAGTTACACTGTGGGAACACCAGCAGTGTTGCTACACTATTCTATATGATAGTTACATTGTGGGAACACCAGCAGTGTTGCTACACTATTCTATATGATAGTTACATTGTGGAACACCAGCAGTGTTGCTACACTATTCTACATTATAGTTACATTGTGGGAACACCAGCAGTGTTGCTACACTATTCTATATGATAGTTACATTGTGGCAACACCAGCAGTGTTGCTACACTATTCTATATGATAGTTACATTGTGGGAACACCAGCAGTGTTGCTACACTATTCTGTGTGACAGTTACATTGTGGCAACACCAGCAGTGTTGCTACACTATTCTATATGATAGTTACATTGTGGCAACACCAGCAGTGTTGCTACACTATTCTATATGATAGTTACATTGTGGCAACACCAGCAGTGTTGCTACACTATTCTATATGATAGTTACATTGTGGCAACACCAGCAGTGTTGCTACACTATTCTATATGATAGTTACATTGTGGGAACACCAGCAGTGTTGCTACACTATTCTATATGATAGTTACATTGTGGCAACACCAGCAGTGTTGCTACACTATTCTATATGATAGTTACTTTGTGGCAACACCAGCAGTGTTGCTACACTATTCTTTATGACAGTTACATTGTGGCAACACCAGTGTTGCTACACTATTCTGTATGATAGTTACATTGTGGCAACACCAGCAGTGTTGCTACACTATTCTGTATGATAGTTACATTGTGGGAACAGCTGCAGTGTGTTGCCGCACTGGTCTAAATGATAGTTGCACTCTCTCATGAGAGAGAGAGAGAGAGAGAGAGAGAGAGAGAGAGAGAGAGAGCGAGCGAGCGCACAACACCTCTGCCCAGCATCCTGTTGATAAGGCACAGATAACACATCTTAGACTAACACCTTGAGAGTAAGTTTGAGCATCTTACCTTTCCCGCAGTCTTAGGTAAAACAGACTTCAAGGTCAAGACCTCATTGAAGTCTTGGCCTCTCAAGGGTGCGGCCCTGGGCCTGGCCTCCCTTGATTGCTTGGTCAACTAGCCTGTTGCTGTTGATGGCCCGCCAGCTCACACACCCATCGCAGCCTGGTTGCTCTGGCACCCCACGGAAGTAGTGATCGTGCTGATAGGGATGTTGATATAGTGTTCTCTCTTGTGCCTTTGGCTCACCCGCTTTTCACTAGGTCTGTTGTACAGTTTATCCCGTATCTCTTACTCAAGTACATTGTTAAGGTAGTAAGTTTGGGACTAGTCTCTCCAGTATCTTCCATGTGTATACTCTCTGTCTCCAGATTTCCAGTTTGAGGCATTCCCTGTTTTGTATTCCTGTTAACTCTTTTGCAACCTAGTTCCTAGGCCTCTTCTGTATCCATATGCTCTTGCGCTACCATCCAGAGGATGGATATGAGGTGCACAATAAACTAGCCACTACCATCCTCAGGATGGATATGAGGTACACAATAAACTAGCCACTACCATCCACAGGATGGATATGAGGTGCACAGTAGACTAAAAACTGATGGAGCATCCTATGTGATGGAACCTGCTATGTGATGGAGCATGTTACGTGATGGAGCATGCTATGTGGTGGACCATGTTATGTGATGGAGGAAGCTATGTGATGGGCCATGTTATGTGGAGTATGCTATGTGATGGACCATATTATGTGGAGCATGCTATGTGATGGACCATGATATGTGATGGAGCATATGTGATCGAGCATATGTGATGGAGCATGCTATGTGATGGAGCATGTTATGTGATGGAGCATATGTGATGGAGCATGTTATGTGATGGAACCTGCTATGTGATGGAGCATGTTATGTGATGGAGCATGTTATGTGATGGAGCATGCTATGTGATGGAGCATGCTATGTGATGGAGCATGCTATGTGATGGAGCATGCTATGTGATGGACCATGATATGTGATGGAGCATATGTGATGGACCATGTTATGTGATGGAGCATGTTATGTGATGGAGCATGTTATGTGATGGATCCTATGTGATGGAACCTACTATGTGATGGAGCATACTATGTGATGGAGCATGTTATCGAGCATATGTGATGGAGCATGCTATGTGATGGAGCATGCTATGTGATGGAACCTGCTATGTGATGGAGCATGTTATGTGATGGAACCTGCTATGTGATGGAGCATGTTATGTGATGGAGCATGTTATGTGATGGAACCTATGTGATGGAACCTGCTATGTGATGGAACCTGCTATGTGGTGGAGAATGTTATGTGATGGAACCTGCTATGTGATGGAACCTGCTATGTGGTGGAGAATGTTATGTGATGGAACCTGCTATGTGATGTCTGTGATGGAGCATGCTGTGTGATGGAGCATGCTATGTGATGGAGTATGCTATGTGATGGAGTATGTTATGTGATGGAACCTGCTATGTGATGGAACCTGCTATGTGGTGGAGAATGTTATGTGATGGAACCTGCTATGTGGTGGAGAATGTTATGTGATGGAACCTGCTATGTGATGTCTGTGATGGAGCATGCTATGTGATGGAGCATGCTATGTGATGGAGCATGCTATGTGATGAAGCATGCTGTGTGATGGAACCTGCTTTGTGATGGAGCATGCTATGTGAAGGAGCATGCTTTGTGATGGAGCATGCTATGTGATGGAGCATGTTATGTGATGGAACCTATGTGATGGAGCATGTTATGTGATGGAACCTATGTGATGGAGCATGTTATGTGATGGAACCTATGTGATGGAGCATGTTATGTGATGGAACCTTCTGTGTGATGTAGTCTGTGATGGAACCTGCTATGTGATGGAGCATGTTATGTGATGGAACCTATGTGATGGAGCATGTTATGTGATGGAACCTATGTGATGGAGCATGTTATGTGATGGAACCTGCTATGTGATGGAGCATGCTATGTGATGGAACCTGCTATGTGATGGAGCATGTTATGTGATGGATCATGTTATGTGATGGACCCTGCTGTGTGATGGAGCATGTTATGTGATGGAACCTATGTGATGGAGCATGTTATGTGATGGAACCTGCTGTGTGATGGATCATGTTATGTGATGGAACCTGCTATGTGATGGAGCATGCTATGTGATGGAACCTGCTATGTGATGGAGCATGTTATGTGATGGACCCTGCTGTGTGATGGAGCATGTTATGTGATGGAACCTGCTATGTGATGGAGCATGCTATGTGATGGAACCTGCTATGTGATGGAGCATGTTATGTGATGGACCCTGCTGTGTGATGGAGCATGTTATGTGATGGAACCTGCTATGTGATGGAGCATGTTATGTGATGGAACCTGCTATGTGATGGAGCATGTTATGTGATGGAACCTGCTATGTGATGCAGCATGTTATGTGATGGAACCTGCTATGTGATGGAGCATGTTATGTGATGGAGCATGTTACGTGATGGAACCTATGTGATGGAGCATGTTATGTGATGGAACCTGCTGTGTGATGTAGTCTGCTATGTGATGGAACCTCCTGTGTGATGTAGTCTGCTATGTGATGGAGCATGTTATGTGATGGAGCATGTTATGTGATGGAGCATGCTATGTGATGGAACCTGCTGTGTGATGTAGTCTGCTATGTGATGGAACCTCCTGTGTGATGGAGCATGTTATGTGATGGAACCTGCTATGTGATGGAGCATGTTATGTGATGGAACCTGCTATGTGATGTAGCATGTTATGTGATGGAGCATGCTATGTGATGGAACCTGCTGTGTGATGTAGTCTGCTATGTGATGGAACCTCCTGTGTGATGGAGCATGTTATGTGATGGAACCTGCTATGTGATGGAGCATGCTATGTGATGGAACCTGCTGTGTGATGTAGTCTGCTACTTGATGGAACCTCCTGTGTGATGTAGTCTGCTATGTGATGGAGCATGTTATGTGATGGAGCATGTTATGTGATGGAGCATGTTATGTGATGGAGCATGTTATGTGATGGAGCATGTTATGTGATGGAACCTATGTGATGGAACCTATGTGATGGAACCTATGTGATGGAGCATGTTATGTGATGGAGCATGTTATGTGATGGAGCATGTTATGTGATGGAGCATGTTATGTGATGGAGCATGTTATGTGATGGAACCTGCTATGTGATGGAGCATGTTATGTGATGGAGCCTGCTATAGAGAAACTAGTTTTGTTGACACTTAAGTGTTGTAGAGACGAGGGTTGCAACACACTGCTAATATATCAGTTTTATTAAAGAAGAGAATTCTCTCTAACTTTTCTCGTTGTTGCTGTATCCTCTCTCTTGTTTCCCCCTCACTTCCCTCTCAGTTCCCCCTCAGTTCCCTCTCAAAGAGAGGGACGTGATATCGTGTAGTCATCGTGTCAGTTTAATGTAAAAATATCTTTTAAATATATCTTCCACACACTGACACTTCCCCTTATTCCTCTTCTTTTATCCTCTCTCTCTCTCTCTCTCTCTCTCTCTCTCTCTCTCTCTCTCTCTCTCTCTCTCTCTCTCTCTCTCTCTCTCTCTCTCTCTCTCTCTCTTCTCTCTCTGCCACGCCTGTGTCTCACGAGATGAAGTGTGCTTGTCTCTAGGCCAGAGAGAAGCATCTTAGCTCACCCCCCAAGAGGCTGATGACCTCTTTGAGAGCCTCTTAGCTTTTCACAGCTCTGTGCTTCATTACCACCTTACATCCATAGCTGAGTAAGCTCTCTGTCACTCGTGCACTGCAAGCACATGATGACCTGGCTAACAAGGACAGTGTTACAATGGCTGGATAACAAACACTGCTACCCTGGATAATATGAACAATATCAGAGGATCTGTTTTTTTTTTGGAAAACATGCCTATCATGACTGTGGGACTGACTGCCTATCATGACTGTGGGACTGACTGCCTATCATGACTGTGGGACTGACTGCCTATCATGACTGTGGGACTGACTGCCTATCATGACTGTGGGACTGACTACCTATCATGACTGTGGGACTGACTACCTATCATGACTGAGGGACTGACTACCTATCATGACTGAGGGACTGACTGCCTATCATGACTGAGGGACTGACTACCTATCATGACTGAGGGACTGACTACCTATCATGACTGAGGGACTGACTGCCTATCATGACTGTGGGACTGACTACCTATCATGACTGTGGGACTGACTACCTATCATGACTGTGGGACTGACTGCCTATCATGACTGTGGGACTGACTACCTATCATGACTGTGGGACTGACTACCTATCATGACTGAGGGACTGACTATCTATCATGACTGAGGTATCATGTGGGAGTTCGAACACGTGGATTGGGTAAAAATACTCACGTAGGCTGGAAGTACGTATATTGTAACTGAAATATGTGGAAGGGCGCCACAGCCGATCCTGCCTCTCTCGCTCTGATATTCAGTCAGACAATCAACCTGAATGTCGTTATTCCCTATGTACACGACAGGTATTGAGAAATCCTCAAGTATCATTTGTAACATCCAATTCAGATTTGCCTCAAATACAGCATGAGTTAGCCAGTGCTACAGAGTTTGATCCTCCCAGAGATGACACTCATTCTGCTTATGTCAATCTTACCCTAGCAGAGTTGGGGTTAAATGTAAATAACCTGTATAGATGAATAATTACAGTATCAACTTATCAGTATTCAAGAATTTTTTTTTTGTGTTCATGTTCTCTCCGCATTCTGAGAGTTAACAGTCTAGATTTGAGTGCAACGAATCTGTCTTTCTGTTAAACACTCTTTCTTTGTATATATTCCTTCCTCAGAATCCGTAGATCACATGAATACAGATCGATCAAATTTTTTTTATCACTTCCACTGTGTAATCCCAATGTTGAGTTTCATTCGATGAGTTGTGCTATATTATACCTTGTATTGCATTACAGTTTGTTACGTAAGCTTCCATTCCAATGTTCTACTTATGTATGTTATAATGTTTAATTGTTGTGTACTTTGACATTGTATACAATCAGCCCAAGCTGTATACCTGCCATCTCTAGTTTGTATTAGTTGTATGTCGGGACGACATACGTTAGCGTCGCCGAGCTCTCAGTAGTAGTAACCAGTTACCAGTAACCAGTGTACCAGTAGTTGACTCACTACCAACCGTCTCTGCCTGAGTCACTGTCTATTCATATTGTGCTGACCACAGCAGTATTCAAAGACCCCCTCACATGGGTACTGTGGGCGGCCAGTCAGTCATACGAGAGTGAGCGAGAGAGGCAGGATCGGCTGTGACGCCCTTCCACATATTTCAGTTT
>NC_069470.1:27825521-27842095 GCF_026875155.1 Cherax quadricarinatus
TTTTTTTCCATCTGCATTTGTAACCATACCTTCAACTTCTTTTCTAAGACTGGGGTCTGGGAGGTGTATTGAGGTTGGGGAAGTGGGAGACCTGATAAGGAACTATGGGTGGTTGCTGGGGGGGTGGAGTTTTAATGTAGTGGGTGGGGCATTGGATATGGCAGGGGTGTTTTGGTTTAGAGTGTTTGGCTGCACGGGGGTTGACCTGGTTGGGAGGCTTCTATAGGAAGCTGTGAGGGAGGTGTTATTTGATCTTCTTCCTGTGTCTGGGATCTCCTGTCTGTCTTCTCCATCCCTCTCTTCCTCCTTTCGCCTTTGTCCCCATCTCTCTCAGTTTCGCCTTTCGTCTTGTGTTCTGTCGCGGTCGACATACCCCTTTCCCTGTATGCCGACATGTCCCTTAATCGTGCTTTCTCCTGCAGTATCCTGTTCCGAGTCGTTTCTGCCTTGAAGGTCACTTTCACTGGCCGGGTTCTTTTTTTTACAAACCCCCAAATTCTCCGAAAATTTTCCAGCGGGGTCATGTCATCTTCTCCGATTACTTTCATGATGCTTTCAATTGCTTTTTTTTCCCTTGTTTTCTTGCTTCTATTTTCCCCTTCAACTTCCTGTAGCCCATAAGAAAGACTGACCTCACCCTTTCATTCTCCCACTGCATATCCCTGTGTATCCCCTCATTCAATTTGATTTCCTCCATTGCAGCTTTCCTTTTCTTCATTTTCACTGCTTTTGTACAATGGGCTCAGTGGCCTGTCATTTCCCTTCTCGGCTTTCCCTGGGCTCTGTTGTGGTCTTTTAGGGCCTCCACATATGCTTAGCTCTTTCATTTACTACATCTCCACTGATAGAGCTTCTACATGCTTTTTTGCTCCTTCTTTCCCTACAGTCCCCTTATTTGTGGCTGAGGTAGCGGTCTCTGTTGTCAATCCCAAAATTTTTCTTTATTTTTCTTTAGGCTGTTTCAGATTTCCAGTTCCTCTTCTAAGCTCTGTATCCTGGCCTCTGCTGCTTTGATTTTCACCTCCCACTTCCTGCTTTCCATGTCTATCCTCTCTTCCATTCCAGCTAAGTTCTTCTAGTTTCTTTTCCCATTCTTGTTCCCTTTTTAATGAGCTCTGCTGCCCAATCTTTCCCTTTGGGAGTTCCTCCTCCTGTCCTTGGGTTTTCTTGTTGATCTCTGGCAACCCATTTTGTTTTATCCTATTGCCTCAGAGGTTGGAAACCTATGTAATTATGTATGTTAAGGTTAGTATGTATAAGTCGAGAGTGGGGGGGAGGTAGAGGAGGAACTGGGCTATATGTGAGAGTGTGGGGAGGGGGTGAAGTGGGAAGGAATAAGAATGAAGCAAGTGGGTAAGTGGGTGAGTGGGAGAGTGGAGAGGTGGTAGGGGGGAGGGTGATAAGATGGGGAGGGGAGGGATCAGTGAAGGAGTGAGATGTCGGTGGGGAGGGGGAGTTGTATGTTTGAGTCTGGCAATGTGTGTGTGTGTGTGTGGTATTGTGTGTGTGTTTGTGTGTGGTGTTGCGTGTGTGTGTGGGGGGGGTGAAGTGTGTGGGTGAGTGTGTGGGTGAGTGGTGGTGGGTGGGTGGTGTGTGTGGGTGTGTGGGTGTGGTGGTTGTGTGGGTGGGTGTGTGTGGGTGTGTGTGGGTGGTGTGGGGTGTGTGTGTGTGGGTGTGTGTGGGTGTGTGTGTGGGGGTGTGGGTGAGTGTGGGTGTGCGTGCGCACACTAGGCTATAACGCTACTCTTTTGAAGATTATAAAAAAAATTCACAATCAATTCCTTATTAATATGCACTAATATATACTATAAATATTAATTGCGTACACTTGTGTTTATTGTGTGTTTGTGTGTGTGTTGTTTTACTAGCTTGTCCGTTATTTGAAAAAGGGGGGGGGGGGGTACACGTTAACACTAATTTGTTATTCTTGTTGTTTCACCGTTACCCCCCGGCCCAGATCTCGCACACTACCTACTTTAACTTTTTGGAAGATTATAGGATTTATTTTTTCCTGCACTCAATTCCTTATTAATAATATACTAATGTTTTATTATAACAAAATTACGGGTGCACACGTGTGTTTGTATGTGCGTACTAGTTTACTAGCTTGTCGCTCTCAGGGGGGGGGTCCACTAGGCTACACAACCTTCTGGAGTTTACCTGGCGATATTTAGATAATTACTAACCACTTCTATCTCCATGGTACTGAAAAAGTGGAGAAGAGATGGTATAGCATACAACCAGCAGGGCGAGACCGACACTTGAAGACTTTAGACACTAACAAACCGAAAATAACACACAATATAAGGGCAAGTGAGTTGTCGTCTGCACAACAATGAGGTTGCCTCCTCTGGTGGGCTGCTATCAACGAACTCCTTCAATTTGTAAACTTCCTTCAAGGAACTTTATCATTGCATTCAATTTTTTTTAACAACTTTTATTTTTAATTTTAAGGACTTAGTAATTCCCTCTTTTTTCTCAGTACAAAGTATTTATATGGGTCCATAACAAGGTCTGATGATGTTAGCTACCTAGCTACCTTCACAACACCAACAAGCTGGGCATTGACTAAATTTTTCTTACTTTCAGTATTACTTAATCACTTAATCACAACTTTTATGACCTTATCACTACACATTGCCTGCTATAATCAACCACATATGTATTTGTTAAGATTCAGATCACACCGTTAACCCAATTAACTGTTTGGATATTTTGTGTCAACACTGCGGCCAGTAGCCTCATCAGCTGACTGCTAAAACCTCCCTCACTCAAATTTCATCAAATTTAAATTGTAAAATTCTTGATCCTATCACATTATTCGCACTCTTGAAAGCTATTACACTCTTGTAGGTATGTTCACTGATTCACTCACGTAACGATGACCTCGCTAATAATATCTTAGTGACAGCCACTTAGAACGCTAAATCCTGGGAGCACTATTTAGCGATAACAGCTTCACGTGTGTGTGTGTGTGTATGTATGTGTGTGAAGTGTGTTGTGTGTGTGTGTGTGTGTGTGTGTATGTGTGTGTGTGTGTGTGTGTGTGTGTGTGTGTGTGTGATCCTGGGAGATGTTAAGTGAATGTGTAGGAATTTGAGTGATGCAAGAATGATAGCTTGGAAGTGACATGAATAATCAGTGTGGAGACATCTGTTTGTGTGGAAAGATGGAATGGAAAAGTTTGAAGTGCTTAATGTAAATAATAATGTGGGAGCTTTACTTCACCTCAACAACACAGTAAACATGTCAACGACACAGTAAACATGTCAACAACACAGTAAACATGTCAACAACAACAGTAAAACATTCAACAACACAGTAAACATGGTCATCGACACAGTAAACATGTAACGACACAGAGTAAACAATGTCAACAACACAGTAAACATGTCAACAACACAGTAAACATGTCAACAACACAGAAACATGTCAACAACACAGTAAACATGTCAACAAACACAGTAACCAGTCACCGACACAGTATACATGTCAACAAACACAGTAAACATGTCAACGACACAGTAAACATGTCAACAACACAGTAAACATGTCAACATACAGCAACAGTAAAGTAATGCAGGAAAGCACTACCTCAACACACAAGAACAGTACAATAACTTAGAGTAACACAGAAGAAAATTACTAGTGTAACATGCAAGAACTCTGCATACTAACACATGAACAGTGTATTAATACAGGAGACAGTACAATAACACAAGAAAAGTAACTCATAATAACAAAAGAACAACATAAAACAATGCAGTACAGTAACACAGAAGAACAATACAATAATATATAAAAACAATACTGTAACACACAAGAAAAGTACAATATCATACAGTAAAACGGTATATCTGGACACAAGTACCACACAAGAGTAGTAGCAAGAGAATACTACATAAAACAGCAGTATTCAAGACATTAAAACAGAGTTGTACTGGCCAGGTTGTAACATCAACACCAACAATAAGACAGAGTTGTACTGGCCAGGTTGTAACATCAACACCAACAATAAGACAGAGTTGTACTGGCCAGGTTGTAACATCAACACCAACAATAAGACAGAGTTGTACTGGCCAGGTTGTAACATCAACACCAACAATCCCTTTCATCCAGAGGTTGACTCTCCCAGTTTGTAAATCTCATTTTCTATCCCTTCTTTTTCGTTATGTTTAAGAATATTTTCTCAATAAGGTGAAGGTGTGAGAAGGCCAAGACATGAAAAATTAAAAAGTGAGAAATACTAATTGTTTCATAATTCATAAGAATATTTTTCTACTTTATACAAGATTCTCTCAGTTGTTACTTCCTTATATCTTCACATTTATTATTAAGAATATCTACAAAATACTATATAATAGCTTTATCATCCCGATTATCAGAATTCTATTAAAATCTATAATAATTTAAATACAATTTTTAGCAGTTGTGTAAGACGTACAGATAAGTGCATATATGTCAGTGTACATAGGGTTGATAACATGTATTGTACGTGTGCTGCGGAAATTGTGTTTATATACATTGTTAGAGTGAACCAAGAATAAATGTGTGTGTGTGGTGTGTACGTTATGTCTGTGTGTGATACGTGTGTCTGTACTTGTTACTTGTGGTTTACTTGGTAGAACGTTTCAGTGACTTGCATATAATAAGAATGATGAACTGCAACACAAAAAACGAATGCTATAACTTTTTTTGCGGCAGATTTCTTGTGGGGAAGACAGTCACATAAGACACACATATAACAATAAGTGAAACGAAACAAAAATAACGAAACAAGCCTTTGTCCCTGTCTTGTTTCTGGTACAGTTCACAACTGTCTTTGTCCCTGACTTGTGGTACAGTTCACAACTGTCTTTGTCCCCTGTCATTTGTTTCTGGTACAGTTCACAACTTCATTGTCCCTGACTTTTGTTTTGTGGGTGGGGGGGGGGGGGTACAGTTTATAACAACTGTCTTTGTCCCTGACTTTGTTTCTGGTACAGGTCACAACTGTCTTTGTCCCTGTCTTTGTTTCTGGACAGTTCACAACAGTCTGCTGGACGTGTTATATTACTTTGCAAATATTTGTTTAAGTCTAAATAAAAGAATAGTGTTTGTCCATTACCTGCTGATTATACCAAGCAATGTATGTCAAATTGTTGGACTGACAGAAGTGAGATGGAAAAGACAAAAATATAAGATTTCGCATTTGTTGCCAGAGTTATTAAGGCGTCCAGCAGAGCATTATATCAAGTGAGTATAAACAGCAGTATCTAGCACTGCTAAAATCCTTTTTGTCAATAATCTAGACTATCGTAAGTCGACTTTATGAATAGAGATTTTTTTAGTGTGGAATGAGAGAGTTTGGTGGTTCCTGTGAAATATGAAGTGAAACTTCTCTGTGAAATTGAGTCATGTGAATTGTTTTGTTAAAACATAAATACCATTGTGGGAGACATGTTGTGGAGACATTGTGGAGACAATTGTGGGAGACATTGTGGGAGACCTGAGGGAGACACTGTTGATGGAATATGTTGTAGGAAACATTCAGGAGTCCGTCAAAATTTACGCTAAGAGAATTTCTATTATTTTCGTTTTTACTTCCCGTGTAATAAATATCCTAGATTGGTAGGTAAGACACATAGGCAACAGTTAGGCAACTTATTCCGAAACGTTTCGCCTACAACTAGTAGGCTTTCTTCAGGTCGATTACAGAAAGATAGGCATGAACATAGAAGATGTGAAGACGATGTAATCAGTCCATTCACGCCTTGAAGTCCGTAGAATTTGAGGTTGTCGTCCCTCAGCCTGGAGAAGAGTTTCAGTTCCTATATTCAGGAACTATCTGAAGATCAAGCGACAGTGGCGGAGACTTAAATACTGTCCGGAAGGAGAGGGTGCAAGAGTAAGTAGTAGTAGTGAAAATGTAGCCACTGAGAGTCAGGTCCCTCTCAGATATTTCCTGACTATGGAACTGAACTTCTCACAAGGCCGAGGGACTTGACAACCTCAAATTCTACGACTTCCAAGGGTGATGGACTGATTACATCGTTTTCACAATCTCTACTGTTCCTCCTAACTTTCTGTATTCGACTGAAGAAGCTTACTGTGTAGGGGAAACGTTTTCGGAATTAAAGTTGCCTTTGCCAACGGTTGCCTATGGTTTACCCTACCAACGCTGTCGGTATTGTATACCATTTTGATATAAAATCAGATGTTAGACAAAGATGAGAGAAATATGTGTCGTGGTTATCGTGTTAGTTAACCATTTTGTCCTAAGCACATGTCGATTAGACACTAGGCAGGCCCTGTAGTATATATGCTTGACGGTGCGTGCGTGTGGTGTGTGTGTGTGTGTGTGTGTGTGTGTGTGTGTGTGTGTGTGCATTTGTGTGTGTATTGTGTGTGTGTGTGTGTGTGTGTGTGGTGTGTTGGTGTGTGTGTGTGTGTGTGTGTGTGTTGTGTGTGTGTGTAAAGTGGTGTGTATGTGTGGTGTGTTGTGTGTGTGTATGTGTGTGTGTGTAGTTGTGTGTGTGTGGTGTGGTGTGTGTGTGTGTTGTATGAGTGTGTTATGTGTGTTGTGTGTGTGTGTGTGTGTGTGTGTTGTGTGTGTGTGTGTGTATGTGTTGTGTAATGTGTGTGTTGTGGGGTGTGGTGTGTGTGTGTGTGTGTGTGTGTGTGTGGTGTGTGTGTGTGCGTGTGTGGCGTGGTTGTGTGTGTGAATGTACTTGTAGTACTTCGTATTTACCTGTGGTCTATTCAGGTCTTGCATAAAAGTAAATGTCGAATTTCAACAATAAAGAAAGCTGATAACTTTTTTTCGTAGGCAGATTTCTGAGTGGGAAGACATATATCACAACGACAACACATCCATACACGAGAAAACGCTCACACATACACCTTATAAAGCTACATGAGTGAAAACAAAGCAAAAGTTTAACTTAAACACATAATGAAAAACATAAATGGAAGTCCGAGATTATCACTAATGTAACCTCACCTTGGTGGCCGAGGTTGGGGGAGGCAGCTTGTGTTGGTCAGGCTGACTACTGTTTTTCCCAGACTGTCTTGGTGGTGTAATTACAGGACGCATGTTTTCTGTGTGTCCCTCCTGTAATTTCCACCACCTGTGACATCCACGGCAGTAGACCAGTTAGACAAAACCAAGTTACCATCCAACAAGGTCACTGGGGAGGGGCCCAACACATACACAACACACACGCCCACCCAAAACCAACCACCGCCCCAAACAACACACCCCCCAACACCCAACCACCCTCCGCTCACGTGAGGAAGGGAGTTCATCTGAGGGGACACAGATGGACTTCTGGACACACGGAACTAGGGACAGAACCAAAACAACCGGGAGTGGGAAGTGTGGAAAGGTTGACATCCGGGGGCCCACGGATGGAGACCTGGATACATAAACCACACCTGACTATGACCTCACATCACTATGACAACACCTAACTATGACAACACCTAACTATGACCACACTTCACTAAGCATTATCACCCCTCACCATGACCATCTCATCTACGACCACACTTCAGCATGATCCACACCTGGGAGTTCATCTGAGGGGACACATATGGACTTCTGGACACACGGAACTAGAGAAAGCACCAAAACAACCGGGAGTGGGAAATGTGGAAGGGATGATGTCCGGGGGCCCACGGATGAAGACCTGGAAACATAAACCACACCTGACTATGACCTCACATCACTATGACCTCACAACACTATGACCACACCTCACTATGACCACACCTGTCTATGACCACACCTGACATAGACCTCACCTAACTATGACCACACTCCTATAACCTCACCAATGCACAGTTCACTATGTGCCTCACCCTAGCCATGGGCACCCTCTAAACACGGGTTTTACAAATCTTACGAATTTGCTAACTTTTTTCACTATGATATTTGAAGAGTAGATCAAGTAATGGAATATTGATATTGTGTAATATGGACTTCAGTAAGGCATTCGATAGAGTGCCAACACAGAGGCTATTGGAGGAAACTTAAGGAATAGGAGGAGAAAATTTTTTCCTGGTAGAGGCATGGCTGACAAATCAGGCAGCAGAGAGTTTTGCATAATTGGGAAGAAATCAGAATGGTGGCACGTCCACAAGCGGTGTTCCTCGGGGTCAGTATTTGGGCCCGTTGTTGTTCACAATTTACATAAACGACATAGATGAGGGAATAAATACGGACATAAGGCCAATTTGCTGATGAACAACCAAAATAGCGCCATCCAATTCATTCTAATGAGGACACTAGAGCACTCCAGGATGAATTTGAATAGACTGATGCAATGGTCCGGAGAATGCAGATGCATTCAATATTGACAATGCAAAGTTCAAATGTTGGACAGTAAATAAAACCATGCCACATATAACACTAAACAATGTAGATCTAATACTACTGCTGCGAAAAGGATGTAGGAATTCTGGTTAGCAGTAATCTAAAAACCAAGACAACAGTGCATTAGTGTTCTGCAATAAAGCTAACAGAATTCTTGGCTTCATATCTAGAAGTATAAATAATAGAATCCTCAGGTTGTTCTTTCAACTCTATATAATCTTGGTTAGGCCTCATTTAGACTTATGCTGCTCAGTTTTCTGGTCACCGTATTACAGAATGGATATAATGCCTCTGGAAAACTACGAGTGAGGTGAACAAAGATGATCCCATGTATCAGAATCTTCCCTATGATGATAGACTGGAGGGCCCTGAATCTGCACTCTCTTCTCTCGCGAAAGGCGTAGAAATAAGGGGGTATAATGATCGAGGTGTAATAAATGGAAAACAGAATAATAAAGGGGGATGTAAATAGCGTGCTGAAAATTTTCCAGCCAAGACAGACTCGCAGCAATGTTTTCAAGTTGGAAAATTCAGATTTAGAAAGGATATAGGAAAGCACTGGTTTGGTAATAGAGTTGTGGATGAGTAGAACAAACCTCCCGAATACAGTTATTCAGGCTAAAACGTTGTGTAATTTTAAAATATGTTAATAAATCCATTAGTGGGTTGGTGGGTTGTGAGTTGGACCTGACAAGCTAGTGCAGCGGGTCTGGCTCATGCTTCATCCGTAGAGTGGAGGTGACCAGAACTGGGTGGGGTCATTGGCTTAACGGGGGGGGGGGGGTTATTTGGGTTAATTCCCGGTTCCGTAGTCCCGGGGGGGGGGTCATGGACCTGCTCCGCATGGGTCGGTAGGCCTGTTTGCAGTGTTCCTTCTTTCTTATTGTTCTTATGTTCTTATTAGGCACAATTCCCTTGCCATATTCCATCGTTCAGACGGGTCTTCCTTGTCATAATCTGTGTCTGGATGGGCATGCCTCATTATTTCATTGTTATGGAATGGATTCCTTGTCATATTCCCTTCGTCTTTTATGGTTTTCCCCTCTCACATTTCAATCAGTTCTGTACGGTTTTTTTCCCAGTCCATAAGGTATTCCATCGTCCGCGTACGGTTTTTCCTGTCATAATTCCATTGTTTTGGACATATTTCCCTGTCCATATTCCCATTGATCAGGACTGAATTCCCTGTCATATTCATTTATACGGATTGGTTTTCTCTGCCGTTTCCTTCGTACAGATCGGGCTGCCTGTCATATTCCATCGTCGGGAACAGACAGAAACCTAACACTCATCAACTAACACAGACTCAATAAACAGCTATAAATATCGCCACACATAAAGCTTCGTATATCACAGTCCCACCAGCTGCTCTTGGTATTATACAGTCACCAGCTGCTCTTGTAATATCACAGTCACCAGCTGCTCTTTTGTTATCACAGTCACCACTGCTCTTTGATATATCACAGTCACCAGCTGCTCTTTTCTTTGTTTATCACAGTCAACCAGCTGCTCCTTGCAGTATCACAGTCACCAGCTGCTCTTTGTATTTCACAGTCACCAGCTGATCTTTGAATATCACAGTCACCCAGCTGCTCTTTGTATATCACAGTCACCAGCTGCTCTTTGTATATCACAGTCACACTGCTCTTCGTATATCACAGTCACCAGCTGCTCTTTGTAATCACAGTCACCAGCTGCTCTTTGATTAAATCACCAAGTTCACTACAGAGACATTCTATAAATATGATTTTTACAAAATTAAAGGAGTAACAACTCTACAGAAAATAATTTAGTTCATATATAATTTCCGTATAAATGTTAGCTGCTTTATTTGGAATAGAATACCTACTAACTACTGACTACTAATAATACTAATAATAATAATAATAATAATAATAATAATAAATAAACAGAAGAAGAGGAGGAAGAAGAAGAATATATAAAACATGATAGAAGTGGTAAATAACTAGTTCTAATCAGAGTACTCTTAAGAAGCAACTGGATTTACGGGTAATAAGACATGTTTATAAGACTCGACCAGCGAACGTACCAGAAAACTCTGGAATGGATATTACTAACCTGAAGTGAATAATCCTCAATAACGATGTCTGTGACAATTGGTTTGATTAAGTGAGACTGAGTCGCTACTCAGGAATTATGATAACGTATTTTGATAGAATTCCATCCATGATGATATTCATGCTATAAAAGGGCGATGTGATGCTCTCAAGGAAAGGAAGTAAGGAGTCTGTTTCCTTCCACGTTTATTCTTGAATGAGCGGTATAAGTCTGGCCTTTTATCAAAATATGTGAACGTCCACCTGTAAACTACATAATACTTCTGCAACCGATACTTCATGCGTTTTTTTAATGTTTTCATTCAATACACTGAACAAAGTGGCCGCTAGGTTTTGCCAAAAGATAAACAAAAATTAAATCGCAAAGCTGACACGAACAAGGCGACCGGGGAGGCTTGCGGGTCATCATATGACTAAGACCCGCTCAGGAAAACACTTCCTCCTGTTTTCCTAACAAACATTACCTAAATAGTCTAACCTAACAACAGTCCTTTCTGTCATGTTTCTTCCATGAAGGATTCTTTGATGCTCCAGAAAGACTCCTTGTCCTCAGCCTCTTGTATCAAAAGTAAATTCTCCAGATTCCTCCCCAGTGACTGTATAATTCTTACAAGCTTAGCAATTCATCATGATATATAATGACTAAATTTTCTGTAAGTATCGGCTAATGTCTGTTCCAGTTCCTACTCTTCCAAATTATTAACTCTTCTTCCCTTGACAGGATGTTTTGGTTATATAATCACTGTTATACAAAACTGTGTCACAAAATTTTTTATCCTCGCTTTATTAGTGCAGATGTTGGGTTCTCCTGGTATTGTCAGATGGTCTAATAATCCTCATTTCAATTGCCTTGAACTGACTCATGATTTTCTTTCCATTTCTTACTTGCTACGTGATAATGTTCGAAAATTAACTTCAATAACAGCATTTGTTAGCTAGTCAGCCATAATTTCAGTTATTAGCATGTTAGGTTCAAGAACTATCAACTACAATATATTGTAGCAGTCTTTAGACTGTTAGGTTCAAGAACTACCACCAACTACTTGTATGACCAGAGCTTTGGTAAGATGGAGAAGGACGAACGATGAGTAAGATGGGGAAGGAAGAAGGATGGTAAGGATGGAAATATTGGAAAAGGTTGAGTGGGGAAAGTTAGAAGGAATAATGAAGAAAAGTGGCCCATCCACTTTGGTGCATTTTAAATATATGTATGTGTGTGTAATGTCATTAATGAAATCATTTTCGTTGACAGGAGCATAACACTTACCCATCAGTTTCACAGTTATAACAGATGTATAACCGCATGACTCTGAGTTGACAAGTTATATTCTATTTGCAATTGCCTTTTTTTGCAAATATCAGGAACGTTTGCGGAAATGACGATAGCAAGGTGATTGATATAAGTCGAATAGCTGCCCTGGAGATACTGGGCCCAACAACTCAGCTGCTACGAAGGTGGTGTCCTGCCATAGTAGATTTGCTGATGTTACATGGTTAAATGTAATAGTTGATAAGTTATAAAGGAAGCCTCCATAAACTGGACATAAAAGGTTTCCGGTGGTACCCATTCATCTACATCTTCAAGTTGCGTTTTTGCTGCGAACAGAGAGTTGGTGTCTGAGATTATAGCTGGAACTTGAGAGCGAGCTCTCCCTACTCGACTCATCAAGCGGTTTTCTGTGTACTGACTATTTCCTCTTACTCACTACTGCTGGTGACATTAACTGATGCTTCAGATTCATCATCTTGACAACTGAGGCCCCAAAAATGTGCATTCCCCAGTTTAAGTGACATATTTACAACACTTACTATAGGAGACAGTGGGATCTCGATGTGAAAAAGTTTAAGTTCACTTGGATTATCCTTGGAAACTGTTTGTACTTTTGGGTCAGCTTCAGTAGCGGTAGATTATGCATCATTGTCTGGCACAAGTTCAGGGTCAGGTACTGACGCATTGGTCGGAGTTATTGTTGCAACTGAGGTTTTTCATTACGGCTGGGCGATGGTTGTGTGAGATGAATTTTGAGGCAGGTGTGGTCATGAGGAGGGTGCAACACTTCCAATCCTGATGGGACTTGGTTTATAGTTAAGAGTTCATCATTATGTGGATAATGAGGGGATTAACTCCCAATTACTACTAACAGACTTATTTCAAACAGGAGGTGCAAGAGTTTAACTTTCTACTGCTATTTTCCTTGCAAACATAAACATCGGTGTACTCACATAACAGCTACCCTCTGAGGACCCAAAGACATAGGGATTGATTGATGGTCCCTGGGCTATGGTGTATATTGGAGTTAGGGTTATGGTGGGGCGCTGCAGGAGGGACAGAAGTCAAATCATTGGAATTGGCAAAAGTGGCAGCAGAGTCCCACCAATCCAGGTCGTATCAGGAGTGAAGCCTGGGAACATTGTTGGAGGTGATTGGGGAGTGCTTCTCTTTGGGTTTGTCTGTTTATTAGAATCCATATTTCGCTGTATAGCAGGATTTCCACTAACATGCAGTCCCTGAAAACATGCTCATCTCAGAGCAGATACTGCAAATTGCTTTTGGCGCTGCATTTATTTGTGTTATTACCAAACTCCATAACAACTGAAACATTTTGTGACACTGACAACCCTTTTCATGGATATTTTGGTCTGTTGTACACCTGGTTCCAAAGGATTTCATACCATGCTGAACTTATTTTGGCTTCTTCCGGTATTTCAAGGATTACTTTTATTGTTTTTTTGCTGTGAACTGCAACTTTGGGTAAATTTATAATTTTTAAAGAACCCATTGAACTCAGAATTTTATTGATTACATTCATCAACAAGTTCCCCACAGTCATTCTCTCATGAAAATTTTTAATTCTTGCCACAAAAACAGTACGTTGTTGCTGGTAACTGCAGGTGGAAGTGGGGATAATACCAATTACTTTAATTTTGGAATATAATCCACTGGTGCAACATTGAGTTGCCATAAATACATGCAAGATTTCCCTCTTGGATTTTTTTGGTTGTCCTTGACAGAATTCATACTCTTAATGTTCGACATGATGCACCAGTAAGGTACATGATGCCCAGTAAGGTACAGCTTATACAAAGATTTGCTGGAAAAAGACCTTGCTATTTGTCATTCCTAAACATCCTATTCAGCTGACTTATGAAGGTCACCCTTAAGGTAGCCTATCCGTCCGAGGAGTAGGGAGACATGGCCCCTAAGGTAGCCCTACCCTCGAGGAGTGAGGGAGACAGGGCTCCTAAGGTTCCTACCTCCGAGAGTGAGGGAGACAGGGCCCAGGCAATGATCGACTGGCAGAGTTTAAAATACCGCTACGGGCGGCTACTGGACAGTCCCCTTGCCTTGTTTTAAATCGCATAGAGACGAAGTTGCCGAAAAAGAAGACAGGAAAGGCAAACTGTAGCAGTGTAAATAGTGTGTTTGTGATCTGGGGTCAGTGTAAATGTTGGGTGGAGAGGACGAAACTAAACTAAGCCACCGCTAGTCACTTGAAGGGATTAGGATAATAATCTCTGCCATAACGTTGTACCCTTCACTCTTTCTTCTCCTTTCTAATACATCTCGCAACCATTATCTATTCCATCTGTTGTAGAAATGCCGGAGTGGGATAGCAACCCTTCCCCCCCACGATCTTTCACTATTTATCTCTACTCCCACACATCCCTCCATCTCAAGAAGACCAATGACAACTCACAACCTTCTTCCCTACCTTGGTTCTGCCACTGCCCTAATCACTATTTCGCCTGTTTTCCTCTTTCCCACTTCTTGCATCCACTGCCCTCTCACTCCCGTATACAGAAGACCACAGAAATCATGTCGTCTTTTTATTAAAGACACAAAGCACGGAAGTAGACCTTGACAAATCGAAGTCGACCTAGACAAATCAGAAACATTAACGGGATTATTTTCCAAACCAGAAACACACAATATAATTACCGGTACGAGCTCACGTTTAGCTCCAACAATATACTGTACGATGCCAACGTTAGCTCCAACAATTACTGTACATGCTCACTTAGCTTCCAGCAATATACTTCGATCCACTACGCTCACGTTACTTCCAACAATATACTGTACGACGCCTCACGCTAAACCCAAAATAATATTGTACGAAGCGCTCAACGCTAGCTCCAACAATACTCATCCGTCAACATCTCACCCTCCACAACTCCCAACACACTCAACTCCTATGCATCTTACTTTTAACATTATACACCACAACTTAAAGTAACGATTTTACCGCTAACCACCGCTCATCATCTCCCGTCACCAGTCCATAGTCGACACTGCTTGCTAATTGTGGTGGATTACCGGTAACTAATCATTTGTTATTATTACAATTGGAAACATCAGAGGAAATATGGGGAAACAAGGAGAGGCATCAGTTTTTACCACGCTAGTCATATATTGTGTCGCTGACATCGCACATCGAGTTCGCGTATATTATCTGTGTGTGTGCACTTTTTTTACAATCCTCTCCCCTCTTCAGATGGTACTACATGAAAGCGCACTTTTCCTGATATAATGTTATTCCAAATTCCCGCATTTCTACTTTATATTCCCCCATATTAAAGACTGTATCTGTTTAAACAAGGGTACACGATCTTTCTATGTCTTCCCCTTTCAGGCCCCCGTCTTTAACTAATGTAATCTCTGATTTCATCTTATTTTCACGGGGTGATTTTTAAGTCTTTATTAAGTGGGGGGGGTCACTGTGTCACCTGTGGAGTCATCCGCGAGAGTCAGGTGAACCCCCACAAATTCACTGGACTGCAGTAATACTCCACGAAAGTGGCTATTTTTAATTTTAAATTGGGCCTTCCCGTTCTTATACAGACCTCTTCATTGACCCCCGGTGGCAATTGGCCCAAAATTTTTAGGAATTTTATATGTCCCAAAACCTCTTTTCTTAGCGCTTTTTCTGATTCGTCTTTTTTCAAAATGATTGTACAATTAGAAATAATGGTAGAATTCCCCAACAAAATTTTTAAGTAAGGGACACAATACGTCGTTTTGACTTAAAAAAAAGGTTTCCCGACTGTGTTATGGTAACACTAGTTTTTATCCGGGGTCTCTCGCTTTAGGGGTTAAATCATAAACTTTTCGCCAGACTTTTTTCCCCCCAAAGCTGGGGGGGAATGGGGAAAACCAAACGTGTTTGAAACCCATAGTGAAGAATAGACCAGTTGCGAATTTCTTTTTTTTGGGAAAAAGGGTTCCCCCGATACAACTTTTCAAAGTGAAACTTTAAACCAATAAAAACTTTTCTGCTGCGTAAATTTTCTTTCCCTGAACTGTGGGGTTCAATACTCATTTTAAAAATAATTATTTGACTTTTGTAAAATATTACTTTTTACGTTTAAATCACTTTGACGGGTTTAAATTTTCTTTATAGTACATCTCAAATTTTTCCATAACTAAAGTGGTTTACGGGATTTAGGGAAATTTTAAGGGGCCCCCCTTAATAAACAGGGAATACTGACAACGATAAACTGCAAGGAATCAACAAATATTTTACCAGATGCGTGACGGGAATAAAAGTAAAGTGTAGTACAACCTTTTGGTCAGTTCAGAGACAGGAAGTTGACAAGTAACCAACTACAGCTGCCTGGATGACCTGACGAACTTAACGAAAGGTGATTGCCCGTCCTCTCTCTGGGTTGGGTTTTACAACACACAAAACACACACCACACACACACCACACACACAAACAAAAACACACACACACACACACCTCCCCCCCAACCCCCCTCCCCCCTCTAGCCTTCCTGTCTGTTAAAAAAAAAAAAAAAAAAAAAAAAAAAAATGGGTGGCCTTAGAGGCGGAAAACCCGAGATCTGGTAGAGAACCAGGGAGGAAAGCTGGGAGTTTAGAGCTCCAAAAAAGGAGGAAGAGTGGGGGAAAGGGGTAGTAGAGCTTGGAAAAAAGGAGGACGGAAGCTGAAAAGTGCAGGAAATGGGAAGTACAGGTTTTTACGCAGAAGCTAGGATAAATGCTTAGAAGAGAAACTGCAAAGCCGAAACAGTTAGAGAGACAATTTACAATTCAGTGTGACATCAAGAAATTAAAGCAGGCGCAGACAAGGGGATGTTAAACAACAACGGAAATGCGTACACGAAGGGCCCCATCCCCCCT